>JAXQQM020074570.1:0-126184 GCA_034641835.2 Pinus albicaulis
CCACCGATTCCCATTTAGTAGGATGAAATATTTTGAAAAAAATGTGACATGAAGAAGGCAGCATGGAATGAAGGAAGGATAGATATGAACTGATGAATAACTTTTTGATGATAACATGACTGATTCATGGATGAAAGTGACAGATGGCCTTTTCCCTATGAACAAATACCAAAACATGAAGACTCTTGAATAACAAAAAGAAGTTAATGGCATCGTGAGGAGTATTTATTCAAGCAACTTGTTGTCCCATCATCTCCACCCAAGGAGTTATTGTAGGTCCCTAATTAAGAGGGAGACTAGAAACAAGTTTCTTACCTGGAAGAAACTTGGAAACAAAATTCCTAATCCAAGAGGGAGCTTAGGTACATTCCTTCCATAGGAATGAGTACATTAATTTATTTGAATAGATATGTCATCCCTAATTAAGAGGGAGAGATAGGCACATGATTATTTTCTAAACTTGGGAAGAAAAAATGGAGGACTGGGTAAACATATCTCATCCAATTCTCTTTGAGGATGAGTTAGGGCATCCAAGTCAAGAGTAGTCATAGAGGACCAATATTCTTTGAGGACTGGGAATCCAAGATAATAATAGTCTTGGTGGAACACACCCTGAGAACTCGAGTGGGGTATGTTTCGAGAGAGACAATGATGAGGGTGTCTATACAGCATTGGTCTCACTATCATTGAGCTCAGATCTTGTGGAGAGATAGAGTTTTTAGTCAAGGCCTTGCTATGTGAAAATGTTGGTCGATATGATGCTATGCCTATGGGTTACCAATCTGACTCTTCTTATGAGAATTCTTCAGATTGAGAATTACCAATTACCATTATCATATACCTCCCTAGTTAAGAGGGAGTGTTGAAAAGTGTAACTAGGTTCAGTCTTCATAAAGAAATGTGTAATTGTGATTTTATGTAATTGATGAAAAGAAGAAAATAAAATTATTTTTATAGTATTTGAATCGTGCTTGAATCATGGGTTTCATGATAAAGGAATTTTTATTTTTAGTTAAGATTCCCATTTTGAACCTTTAGGTTTTCTCATCGAGTCATAAAAGTTAAATTGAGAAAATTTCATGTATGAATGGCCCTTCTTGGCATGTTACATTTTTGTATGAGTCATTAAATGAATAATAAGGCCCTCCAAGACCAAGAAAAGACATCTCCTACAAGTTGGATTCAATAAGAATAATTAAACCTCTTAAAAGTCATGTCGGTTCACACTAATAACATGTCGGCTTATATACATGGGCAAAAAAATATAAATAGTCAACTCGACCTCATTTCAGGAAGAAGAATTTTGATTAATAATAGGTATGAAACAAAAGTTTGAAAAGGGTAAAAGAAGATAGTCCTATGGCCATCAAATTAAATAAAATGAAGAGTGAAGTATTTAGGAGTGTTTTAGGACTGTTTTAGGGCTATTTCTTATCACATGTGCAAAGAAAGGAGGTTGTTGCAATCAAAATCGCAAGGATATATTGCTTTGTGCTCTAGTGTCTGATAGATCACCAGACATAGACAAGCACAACTAATGAGATATACAATATACCCAGTCCCACATGAATCACAAGTAGCATGCAGTTGGATCTATGCTATGAGGAAGAGAATAGTACCTTGCCTCCTCACAGTTTGGGGAAGGATATTAAGTTTGAAGCATAATTCTTGTGCTCCACACGAACGATATACCCAATCAACTTTCGATCTCAATACCTATGCACAATCACAAACATATAAGGACGATAAGTTATCTTCCTCGGAATATTAGTAGATAAACAATGATATAATGATAAACCAATCACATAAACTGAAACATGATCATGTAAATAATAGAACATAGATATTAATTAATCTCAAATACATGATACAATGCTTATATATCTTCTGTTAGCACTCCACCAGATTCCTAAGGTTGGAGAAGGAATCCCAACAGAGGTAACCACAGACCAAGCTTTTGACTTTATAGCTAGCTCTATCAAGTCAGAGAGGGCTCTCTCCAAAATGTCACAGCCAAGAGGGCTGAAATAATTAGGGTTTTTAGGCTAGATATTGAGTGCAGGGGTTGTTTTGATTTCATTTGGTTGGGTTTCACTGGATGAAGAAATTAGGTCAAGAGAGGTGGGTCAGGGAAAATGAGATAGGGTTGCAGGGATCAAATGGGGCAAGGTAGGCATAAGGATTATCACTTAAAGATGATTTTTATGGGATGTTTTTGAGAGTGAGGAGAAGTTAGGAAGAGAATGGGAGATCTATTCTTCCTAGACAAAGGAAAATGGATAAACTATGATCAATTCCCAAAAATAGAGCATGAGCAAGCATGTATTCTTATTATCAAACTTGAAAGAGATCATACCATAGAGATGAAGTGAACATGAATACAATACATTCTAACATATGATATTGAAGAGAAAAAAAAAAAAAGATAAACATCATACCACAAGTCTCCCACAAAATAGCTGCAACTCTTCTTTATTAGCTAGCAAAACTGAGTACAATAGTTCCTTGATCAATAAGAAAACATACAAATTGATTCCAACTTTGAAAATGAGTAAAAAATTACATGATATAGGCCTCAAAAAGCCTCTCCCAAAATCAGGGGTCGAATCCCTAAGTTGAGGAGCTAATCCACAATAATCTAAGCTAATACCTAGATTGTAGGGAGCTCTAAGTGACTCCTCCCTAAATACATTCAACTGATTCATTATGACTCAATGATGAATTTTACCCAATGAATCTACCCCTAGGTAAATTATCCTTGACATAATTACATTTACCATGATGAATTACATAATTAAAAACATGATTTCTTGAAGAAAAGTCAAAATTTCAGAGAAACTTGGAAAAAGTCAGCGAATTGGTCATTTGCGCCCTCCATTGTGCATTTCTGCCTTGGCAGTGTCATTTTTGCCCTCCATGTTCAGGGCCTCTTTTGGCTGACCTAAATTAGGCCCAAGATGGCTTTTTGGAAAGCCCTACCTACCCTCTTTCTGAATATGCCTCAAGTTCTGAAAATGGAGGTCATTTGACCCTTCAAAACGTCAATCTCCCAAGACTGGTATTTGTGCAGCGGTTAGGTCAAAACAAGGGCAGAAAGGTGATTTTTTTATGGTTTTTTGAGCTTTTCACCTATCAGAATTGAAAAAAAAGGCTGGAAACATAGTTTTATGAGATGAATTGGTCATTAGGAATCCAATGGTGCCTTTATTTCCCTCAAAACATGCCCCACTTATTTGCGTAGCAACCAGGGCACTGCGCAAATGACCAAGTTTCTGCTAAATGTCTGTTCAGAAAACTCAGAAAATCACTGACTTTGTAAGAAAATTTTGTAAGCCTTCCTGGTGTCCAAATTGGGCCCAGGATAGCTCGTTGGAAATATTATCTTGTATAATTTCTATATGCCTTCAGTTTCAAAAATTAAGGTCATTTCCCCCCTCAAAAATTCATTCTCCCAAGAATGCTATTTGCCCCCTCTCTTAAGCATTTGTGCCTTCACAAAAGGATTTGCGCAACACCTTTTTGAAGACCACTTTTGGAAGCCTTTCCGAACTCCAAATTTGGTCCAGAATAGCTCATTGGAAATATTGTCTTGTCTACCTTCCAAATATGCCTTTATTTTGCATAATGGACTTGATTCGACTTGTCAAAAAATGATTCTTTGAAGGTCACTCCAGAAGTGCAGAAAACCTCTTGTAGCACCTGTATTTTTTACATTTATCCCTAACCATGACACTTGTGTAAAAAATTAAGGATGATTTTTCTTCCCTGGACTGTTATGGACAAAAAAATCTCTCATGTTCATCAAATTCATCTTTGTTTGGTCAAAAACACATTTTGAAGAAAAACCAGCCCCTATGTGTGGCAAATAATTTGTCTCTTGGAATGACTTCTTGAAAAATGGTGGGGACATGATTTTTATGAGCTGAAATGATTTCATACTTGCTGATATGACCTCCCTTATGCCTCCTCTTATCAGATGTATCTGATTCCATAACAAACCCTAGCTCAGTGGCAGAGAAAATTAGGGTTTGGTGTAGGAAAAACAAGGGATTTAGGACTACCTTGTAGAGGGAGGGGAATGAAGGGGTTAGGGGTTGTCTAAATTCTTAGGGAAATTTTAGGTGATAGGGATAGATGTTAGAGAGTAGGGGAAAGTGTAATTTTAGGGTTTGAGTGAGGGGAAGGGGTCCAAAAGGACAAAACACAGGCCTAGTCCTAAAAAGTGTCAAATTGTAGCAATAGGCTAGGGCTTGTGGAAAAATGATGATTTTGAGGGATAGTAGTGATGGGAAGTGTTTAGGAAAGTATATTAAGGATATGGGAAGGTGTAAGAGCATCAGGATACAAGTTTTGTTGATGATTTTAACCATCGAAGTCATGAAACCAAGAAAAATGTTCTCAAAACCCTAGGAGAGGGAAATGAGTTTTCGAAGCACAACTAAGTGACAAACATGGTAAACACAAAACCACTTACTTGGAAATGATAGTTTGGAACCTGAAATTGTTGAAGACCTTTGACTATTACTACTCCTTAAAAAGATGAATTTGATGGTGAAATAACCAATTTTCATGATTTTGACCCTATGACCTAATGATGGCACAACATGGAAGAATGAGTTGAATGATGACCATGATGACTATGGGACTCTTTCAAAAATGAATGACCTGACCATGATGATTTCCATTGACCATGGAGATGAAAGGAGTAGTAGTGATCTCAATACCCTAGTCATGGTGGAAGAAGAAAACACCTAACAATCTAAACCAGTGAACAAATTTTTATTTTGAGCCTCGATGAAATCCTAAAAATTTGAAAAAGACTCAGAAAAATTTAGAAAGAGGATACCTATTTGATCACCGGTGATAGGAAAAATTGACTAGAAATAACACCTTCGATCCAGTGTCTCCTCTCCATAATCTGGCATATTTTCCCCACTAGATGTGATATATGAGTATGGAGAAAACTCACATAAAAACTAATATCTCGCAAGCTCTCAAGGTGATAGAAAGATATCAGCAAATGATCAATATCTCAATGCGACATCAGTATGTAACTACAAAATTTCATGTTAAAATATGATGGTGGAATCCAACAAACGTATAAAATCAGAACCGTGATTGTACGTTTAATGTATTTTTTTTGTTTTTTGTTTTTAAAAAGACCAACAATCGTCGAATATGTGAGGTTAATTACATAGAGTCGAATATTAGACGATCGACATTAATGGCATTTTACCGGCCAAATTTCTTTATTAATGGAATTTACCGTTGTTCAATGTTTATCTGACAGACTATCATCGAATATCCGATAGGAAATTGATTTATATATATGTAGGGTCGAATACTTATTTACAAGTTCCACATTATTGTTATACATCCCATGCTTTTGAAATGTTATAGGCATGTTTTGAGGTTAATTTTGATTGATAATCATCACTAAAAGTTTTTTGGTGAGGAAAAATGTCAGATAACATTCGTCAAGGACTGGAACAAGCTGACGCGGGATCGACATCAGGGGCTTCGAAGGATAGAAAATATTATTGCCCTTGTAAAAAGTGCAAGGGATTTAAATTAATGATACTTTTAATAACAACAGCTAAAAATAATTGTAGAACTTATGGACATGATGAAGGCGAAGATGAATATCATCCATTAGTAAGTACTTATTCATAATTTATCATCCATTAGACCATAAGAGACTTGTTATTTATATTTCTTATACATGTGATAAGAGACTTGGTCTTTACTTAGTTCAAATATATAGTCAATTACACAAGTGACAATCTTCCAAAATATTCATTTTGTGTTTTATGCATTGAGAAAAAATATCATGATGAGTTCTAGGTAGTTAATTTTCAATTAATATTTACGTTTGTTCATGAATATTTATGCTAGGTAGTTTTGGCATTCATCGACGATCTCTCTCTCTCTCTCTCTCCCCAAAATTAACCTCCTCTCCTCATTGATGCGCTATGTTTCTCATTTTTTCAAGTTTCTACAGCTACGATTTCATTTTTCCCTCCCTCGTAGCACTACGTTTTCCAATTTCCTTCATTCATAGCACTAGATTTTTAAATTGTCATTTTCATAACACTAGTGTTTTCAATTTTTTAAATTTATAGTGCTATATTATTTCTCATCTACCTTGTTTTATAGTGTTAATATTCCTCCTTGTTTCCTTTTCCAGTGCTAGGAATTCCAAATGTGCCCTTTTGTAGTGTTATGCTTCCTAATTTCTCTTTATTCTAGCGTTGAGTTTGTCAATTAGACTTCTTCCTACCAGTAGGATTTTCAATTAGGCTATTTTCTAGTAACATTGATTTTGCAATTTTACCTTTTTCCAGTGCTAGGAGTCTCCAAAATTCCTCATTCCAACATTGATCAGTTTCACATTTGTTCCTTTTTCCAGTGCTAGGTTTTGAAATTGTCCTCCTTTTGACCTTTTTCCATCTTTTCCTTCATCAATTTTCTCCTGAATTGGTTACAAAGGGACAATTTCGTTAGGAAATTAAAAATGAATATTCAAATGCAAACATATAATAAAAACAACAAGAGAATAGATCTTGTTGTAGCTCAATCTGGCATAGCTAAAATATTAAAAAATTTACAAATAATTTTATTTTAGCACATAATTAAAATTTCTAAATTTGAAGCAACGGATAATTTTGTTGGACTCAATCCTTGGATGGAAGGAAAATTAACAGAGAGGAAGGTGTTGAAATAGAAGAAAGTGATGAGGAAGATGTCGATGAGGATTTTGATCTAGAAGATGAAGATGAGGAAGATTCTGATCTCGATTTAGCATGGAATATTCTTGAATATACAAGAGTTATTATGGATAAACAAGAAGCTTCCTGTTGATCCATATTCTACTGAGTAGCATTATTACTGTATGTTAGGGTCATCAGTAGGAATTAATCAAAGCTCTGAAGCACATGAACAATTGAAGGTCGGCAATGTGGATGTTCTGCATTGTAATTATGAACATGGGGAAGATAACCCAAACTTCCAGCTTAGAATCTATTGGGCGCTTGATAAGTCTTATGAGCATATTGTTCTTGTTAATTACAGAGAAGTTGCAGAGGAAAAGATTCAGATAACACAGTGTACCTCGTGTTGCAGAGTACTTGAGTTTATTACCGAGGAGGGTGTGATTTATATGCCATATTGGATGATGGAAAATATGTTTTTAGTAGAGGACTTGTAGGTATGAAATAAATCAACGATAGAGATCATTCAGGCCCAAATCCAATTGAGTCACGAGGGCACAAAGTAAATGAAACTTATGCCATTGAGTGGTCTCGTAGGTGGATTCATCAAAACCTCTTAGTCCAAGATAAACGGTTATTAATTATTGTGGCATCACTATTCTCATTTCCAGAAACCTCTAAGAGGTGATCCTGTAGGCGGTTTGAGCTTTCCAAAAACCACTTGTGATTTCCTATATGATCCACTCATCATTCGTTATGATCCAAATATCATTTCATATGATTTAAAACTCCTATATATGTTTAAATTATAATGTACAAAATCATGATAAAGGAGGGATTTTCGTTTTGTATTTTTAACACATAGAGGATATAAATTAATATTATATATATTATGTTATATATATGTATATAATATTAAGTTTATAAAATTATTCCAAAACAAGATCTCATGTATTTAAAAGGAGTTACTATTAGTGAATAGAGATAGTTAGGAAATTGTCCATGAGTTAGCTCCATAACCAATTCGGGGAAAGTTATTCAGTTAGGCTGATGGGGAAGTAAAAATGGAAAATCAAGGAATTGTAGAGGTTCCAAGTTTTTGGCCTCAGAGAAAGAAATTTTGTACTTTGAATCTCCATGTGTTTATGAATAAACCTTTCACATT
The DNA here is from genome assembly GCA_034641835.2 of Pinus albicaulis. Classification (NCBI taxonomy): domain Eukaryota; kingdom Viridiplantae; phylum Streptophyta; class Pinopsida; order Pinales; family Pinaceae; genus Pinus; species Pinus albicaulis. Next base: position 7,876 of record JAXQQM020074570.1, read on the forward strand.
GATTCCAAAATTTGTTGAATATGATTCGTATTTCCATGTTGCATCGTATTTTTTCTGTCTTTCTTCTTTAGAATTGAGTAACGAATATTATGGTCTTTAATTTTACATTTTTGTAAGTTAATTTTAAAATCCTTAATTATGTGCTCCTCTATTCTATTTTTCACCTCCTAATTCTGACATTTTTCTTCTAAAGTTTGAAACAAGAGATTTTGCACAGGCAGCCTATTGTCAAAGACTTTCCATTATCAATTCTTCATGTCTTATCTTTTCCATTTGCAGTCATCACTAGAAGGCCACTTGAAATATTTTTCTCACATTAGACACTAATAAGGATTAAATCTCTAGGGTCTTAAGAAAATTGGGACACTAAAATCTTCTCATAATATTTATTGATAAATATCTTAGGCACTGGTCTCCTTAAGCCAGAGGTTGTCTCCCAAGATAAAATCGACCCATATAACTCCAGTTATATGAAGCCTCTAGAGGGATCAAATCCTTTGAGTTTCCAACCTCTCCTCACTTTTTTACTCAAAATATGGGTTTTTCACCTCAAGGGATTTGATCCCTCTCGACGCTTCGTAGAACCAGAGTTAGATGGGTCTATATTGGTCTCTAGTTATTTTCACTATTACATGTTCATATTATTAAAATCATTAAATCTATGCAGTTAGATTGATTTGTTAATATATGCAATGGAATAATTCCCACTAAGGGTATTTTTACTTTGATTATTATGAACGTGTAAGTTTTAAGTTGAGCCATATGAAAATCATGATTAGTTAACTAACTAAGTTGTCTTTTCTAGCTCTTTATTGTCTTTGTTTTCCTATATTATATTTGTAAACATTTCTATCGTTTAAATATTTGCGATAGCCGACTAATATTATTTTATTGATTTTAATTGTATATTATGGTGATCCTAGGGCATTCCTCGACGAGGAAGAGGTCATTGTAGTACAAGCACCTGTTCAAGAACATGAAGTGAATATTGAGCCCAATCAAGCTAATGATCCTATGGAATAAGATAATGATGTTGATAACACATTGGATGAAGATGGGACAAATAGATTGATTCAAGAGACATTTAATAATGTTACAGGAATGGATGATGATGACGACCCATATGTTGGTGGTTATGATATACCTGTACTTGATAGGGGAACTCAACCTCTTTATGAATGTTGAGAAACATCTCTTCTCTCTGTTGTATTTCTTCTCATCAATTTAAATGTGGTGAATGGTTTTTCAAACACATGTGTGACAAAACTCCTGAGGTATGTAATATATTTTGTGACATTTACTACATCATGATAAATAAATTATTTTTTTCCTTTGTTTTCAATGTTAGTATGTCGATCACCATTTGTAACATTATTTGGATGAAATATGTATATTGTTTACATTAACCAGCACTACTAATTTCTGATGTTGTTGATTGTTAGGTGAATTTTTGTTACCACCGTCAAATGTTTTACCTCGCACGTACCAAGATTTACATGCCAATATGAAAGATATTGGATTGGAGTATCAAGTTATTCATGCATGTCCTAATGATGATATTCTCTATTATAAATAACATGTGTCGAAAGAAAAATGCCAAAAATGGGATGAGAGTAGATATCAAACTGATAAAGTAACAATAAAGGTGCCTCGCAAGGTTCTTCATTATATTCCCATAATTCCACGTTTGCGACAACTGTTCAGGTGCAAAAGCATAGCACAATTTATGGATTATCATGCAACGAAAAGAATTAAAGATGGTGTTCTTCGAATGCTTGCAGATGGATCTACATTTATGAATATAGAGGAAAGATGGCCAAAGTTTAAAGAAGAACCTCGTAATCTTAAGCTTTCATTAGCAACTAACGAAGTCAATCCATTTGGAGAGATAAGATCTATTTACTCTGTGTAGCCCATTTTTGTTATCAACAATAGCATTCCTCCTTAGATGTCAATAAATAGGGAGCACATAATGTTGACAATGATTGTTCCGGGTATTATTTTGTTTAGAATAATATATTCATTTACACCATAACATATCATGATTTGTCTTGTTTGTTTCATACTTATGTCTTATATTTTTGTGTTTACTCATATATGTTCATTCATGTCTTATAATTATGTCTTATTTTTTTTTGTTACTCCTATATTTGGGAATTATGTATTGTATGTTCAATCAATTAGGTAAGTACCAGGTCAAATATATGAATGTATATATCGAGCCTCTTATCGATGAGTTACTTGACTTATGGAAGGGCATCAATATATATTATATATCCAGACCAGTAGATGCACAAAGGGAATTTAAATTCCATGCAATGCTTGTATGGACAATTCATGTGCCCGAGGGCTAACACATTTATGTGGTATATTATAACATTACCATGCACTTTCATAATGTTTACTAGTTTTATGAAGTTCATTTCATGCATTTTTTTGTAAATAGTCCATTCATTATACATACTTCAATTAATAATTGAAATAAAAATTAATCCATCTCTTGCAGGTCTTCAAACAAAGGGTAAAGTTTCTTGTATAGTTTTGTTCCTAAATTGAAATCTGGTCGCTCAAGAATCCTAGTAAAGGAGGTGTTTGATGAGTATAGGTGCTTCCTCTCTAAGAACCATAGGTACCGAAGAACCGAAAAACATCTTTTCAATGGGAAAGAAGAGACTGGATTAAGACCATGGAGAATGACACCTGGTCTATGGAAGTTGAAATATAATAGAATCTCTAAAGGTATGGATTAAATCATCTATTTGTCATTATACATTAAATGTTTGGATTATTTTATATTTTTATTGCATTTTCTTCATTGTACTATTTGACAGTTATTGTTGTTATAATATCTTAAACTATGATTCACCTTGTAGGTTGGTAAGGCATTAATATCGAGGCACTACCACGAGGAATGAAAAGTTATCCTAAGAAATTCAGTAGGCTCCCCTACTATGAGCACCTAGATATTGTTCATTTTTTTGATACAATTCACATCGGGAAGAATGTAACAAAGACCTTATGGCGAATCTTAGATGGAAGGAGAGATAAAGAAAAAAATTGTCAAGATTTGTAATGACATTAAGGAGGCCAATCATGCAATGAAAAGTGCGATTCATTTAAATAGCGATAGAGATAGCCAAAATATAAGCGCCCTTCCATGGTTATTGACAGAGCAGCAAAGCAAGGATGTTAAATAGGTTATTGAAAACATTAATTTCCCACTGGATTTTCTTCAAACATAAAGAATATCCTAACAAAGAAAGGTGAATTAGGTGGGGTAAAGACTCATGATTGGCATACATTCAATATGGTAATTATTTTTTTTTATATATTTGTACATTAATGGTGAAACATCTTGTTAGCATTTTTGTTTTATACTTATTTTGGAATAAATAATCATTGATTTTTTTTTTTACGGTACGTTCTACCTCTATCTCTCCCAGACAAATTTGACAACAATGTTAAACAAGTTATATATGATCTTAGCAAATACATGAGGTAAGTGTTTATTTATATGAAAATTGCAATTTTTTTAATAATTTGTTGTACATTAACTTATATTTGACTGCATGTGTTTTACTTGTAATGTACTATATATATTATTGTTGAAACTTGTGATTTTCTTGTTTCATTTGTAGATGGTTGTCATCTAAAGAAATTGATAAAGAATATAGAAATTATTGGAGGAAATAAATTCCTCGTCTAATGTGTGAAATAGAAAAGTATCCACCTCCGACATTTTTCAATGCATGAGAACACTACCTCATACACAAAGTTGAGGAGATTGAAAAGTGTGGACATGTACGCACAAGATCAATGTGGATTGTTGAGAGGCACTTGAAATCTTTGAGGGCTTTGGTCAAACAAAGAGCATGTCGTGAGGGTTCTACGGTAGAGGGATATATGGTATATCAAACCATGGTTTATATTAGTCAATATATTTCAAAAATAGGAAAAAGTATCAATGTATTGGATCACATTTGGGATGTCAACTCCATGAATTTGAAGGGGAACACCTATCGGGGAAAGGTACAATGAGGAAAGTGAGATGTAAGTATATATAGGAGATTTATAGTACATTTGACCTTTTTTTTTTATGTATATTGTACTTATTTATTTTTTAGTCTTCATGCAAAATCCAATATTATAGTGGTATAATGTGTTAACTAATTATATATACACATGTGAACAATTTTATTTTAATGCAGTCGATTGAGAGTGGGATGCAGTACATTTATACATTGAAAACAATGTTGATTGGATGAAGGTATGGATTGAATGATGCAAACAAGCTAATAATGTAGGTTATAATGGTATGGTGTGTGTACATGGGTCAAATAAGTTGAATGTAGTGGAGATACCAATATTAGACATAGGGAAATTGATTTAGCACATGGTTTAGTACGTTACAAGGCAGACATAGAATTCACCTATACTACTTTTTTTTTACAATAATATTGATGCATATTGTAATATTCTTAAATTAGCTGTAGCTAATAGGAATATTAATTTTTCCTTGTTTATTTTTGCATTTCATGATTGATGAATAAATTGTAAAGGAGGACATTTAAAACTCATGAAAACCAAGAATAAATCAATGCATGTGTAAACAGAGACATATCTGGGCTATTTAAATAAACTCCTGCAGGTGTGAATGGGTTAAATCACAAGAATGGGTCATCTTTGACCAAGTCAAACAGTGCAGTCTAGATGCATTGAACCTCTTTGAGGGACAGCGCAGTTCTAGAAGGAGGATCTAATTTGAAAAGGTTTGAGTGATTCAAGGTGGTTTAGGGTTTAGCAAGACTCCTATCTTATAAAAGGAAGAGGAGGGTAGCAAGGGAAGGGTTGTTGAAGATTATCATTTCTCAAGGAATTGTCTTCTTAGACATCCCTTGTAGGGCATTCCTGTTCAGGAATCCCACCTCCTTCCTTGAGCAGCTCTTGGAGGAGAATTGTTCTAACTTGTCCACTATCAAGCTTGGGCCAAGCTTCACCTTAAATTTACAGCACTTCTCTTGTTGAGGATTGAGCTGTCTTGTGAGCTGCAGCAAGTGGAGGACTAGATCTGCTCAGATCTAGATGATATCAGTGGCTCTTCTCAGTGAGTGTGTCTTTTAACCTCCTGGAAGAGTTCATTAGCTGATTGTACTTCAAATATACATCTTTGCATCAAGCCAAATCATTCTCAAAAGCTACAATGCTTTTCCTCTCCCTAAGACAGCGTTATTTTCAGATCACAGCTGCAGGGTGTTTTGCTTGCATTTTGGAGGAGAGATCTCCGGTGTTGGGATTCTTCCTTTCACTGTGGTGATCCATGGATTGGCCATCCAATCCATGTATATTTCAGATCTAATTTTTTGTACCATTGTAATATTCAGAAATTCCTGAATCATTCTGCGGATATGCATTCTCAGATCTCATATCTACTTCCGATGCTTCATGTTTTGAGCAAAACCCCAAGGGGAATGTATAGATCAACCTTTCTTGTACACAGATATGTATTGGATCTAAATTTTTATGTAAAAATATGATCTAGATCTGAAGAATTAATAAATTTCTGCTTCAGCCCTAAAAATAATGTTGTCATGGTTATGCAGTCTTTTATCATGGTTGTAGCACCTCTTTTCTGAGGATTTCTCCTGTATTGTCTCATTCTTTCTTCTGTAAAATGTATGAGCTATGTCACTGATATGATTTATAAATGTTCAAACCCTATTGCAGCTAAACCCTTCAGTAAATTATGCTCTTGTGCTTCAGTAAATTTTTGCATACTCCAGGTCATGGGAAATTAAGGTTTTCTAGCCTAGTTAGGAAGGGAGGAACTGTTTAACATAGAAAAACGCATTTTTTTTTTCTGAAATTTGACGTGGGGGACCCTAATAACCCTAGCTATCAGATCCAACAACTTTCCCATATTATTTTTACGCAAATATCTGAATACATTCGTTTTAGGGCCTAAATCATCACTTTTCCCCACCTTTTGGTTTATAAAACGATGTATAAAGTTGCTGCTACATATTTTATTGAAGGATATATCATTTGACATCTGTTATAAGGCATATTTATGCATCTCCAACTCTATAATACCTTAGGTTATTCTCACTGTTGTAGAAATTCCAGATTTGGAATATTACAGTGGTATCAGAGCAAGATCTTTGGCTCAGCCTGTGGCTTCAAGCCAAAGTGTTGTAGATCAAGAAGAAAGGTCAGAATGATGAAGAAGATGAATTTACTCTCATCAATTTTCAGATTAAGAAGAACCTCTCCAAGGAGGTTGAACAAGAAGAAGAAAGAAGAAGCAGTGAAACTCCTAGAAAGTTTCAAGAGCAGAAAGATCTTCCGATCATATCTACAAGATCTATACATGAGGAACATTCTAAATCCTCATCTCATGGATATTTTCACTCAGCCATATCATCAAAGCTTCAATGTTCTGTCTATGATTTCTTCATGAAGAGGATGAAAGGAGGTGTGCCCGAGAAGGAGACTCCTAGAGAGTATTTGTAGGAGTATGAAGATCAATCCAAGGAGTTCAAAGATAACTTGAACTTCCAAGGGTTCTGTAAGATCAAGGAGAGTAAAGGCACAAATAAGGAGTAGCATGATAAGGGTAGATTCTATCTATCTATCTTTGATGGATCACCTAAATTTCCAGTCAGGGTTTGGGTGGAGGAGCTAGACAACTTCATGCAACAACATCAAGTTACAGAGATTGAAGCCATCAAAGTAGCAGCGCTGCATTTTGAAGGTAAAGCATATGCTTGGTGGTTGTTTGAGTCCTTTTCCTTGAAGAATGCAAATACACCTACTTATGCAAGGTTTATTGCAAGATTGATAGAAAGGTTTGATGAAGCTCCATGTGTAACATCTTCTGCTGACACTATCAAACCACATTAGACAAATATTTTTCATGATTTGGAAGGGTCTACGAGTCCAACTCCATTTCTGAAGAAGGTGTGAGTTTTTTTGGTACATTTCCAAGGGCAAGTTCTCCATTGAGTGAAGGGTCCTCTTCTCAAGAGGAAAGTATGAGGGTTTCTCCTTCAATAGATGACCAAGACCTAAGGTATCTTATTGATGCTGAGACAATTTCAGTTATTGAAGAGGAGGAGAAGATATGAGATGACAACGTGGTCAAAACAAAGGTACCTCAAGCATCTCATGAAGAGGAGGATGGAGCACTTGCTCCAAAGGAAGAAACTCTTGCCCTTTTGCAAGAAGTTCCACAAGGTCTCACACATAGAGCTCTTGGCATGACACATGAGCAGCATGTACCATCATTGTCAAATGATGAGATCTTGGAGATAGAAGAAGGAGGAGAGGAGGAAGGGAATCACAAGGTGGAGAACATGAACCCTTCTCTACTTCAGAGCTTGGAAGCACAAAGAAGGCAAGAGGACCTATGCATTAAAGGTAGGGGCAAATATGTCTACCTACATCCACATTCTACTCTATGCCTTGACACCTCTTTGCAAGGAGGTACTTTACCAGGAGCACCTCTTGATAGGAGGAAATCAAAAGTGTTCCCTCAACTATGGGCAGCATATTCATACTTGGCTAAGGAGGGAGCCTTGGGAGAAGCTAGCACAGTGTAGAAAATCTCTCATGAATTCAGAAGAGAGATGAGCAATTTCCTGAAAGGGGCATTGCTAACTCCCACTCAGATATTTGCGCTAAGAGAGGAGAAATCAAAGATCTATGATGGAAGGAGCATGAGGACACATGGAAACTCCATATCTTTGGGGTAGCCCATGATCTTTCCATTCACAAAGAATATTTCTGAAGATGGCAAGGGGATCCTAATCCTCTTGTATGAATGGAACAAAAGGAGGAAGTTTTGGAAGACAAGGAATTTCCAAGGGGAAGTTGATTTCCATATAATTCAATCTTGTCTTGAACAAGATCAGCTGCAATTAGGGCAGCAAAAGGAATATTATAATGCTCCAACATGTGACTTCGATATCAATGATGTTAAAGGAGGAAGCCATGAGAAGATGGGGGCAACATTTCAGACTTCTACAGCGCTGTCATTCTTGGGAAGTCTAGATCCTTATTGGGACTCCCAAAAAACTGCTGGAAATCTGTGATGCTCGTATCAGGTAGGGCTTTGAACCAACTCTTTACTTGACCTTGCAAAGAAAGAGAAAAAAGCCTAATACTAACATCCTCTTCATCAACTTCGAAAAAATCCAGAAAAGTCTCAACATTCTACACATGTTGCTCAGCGTTGACATTGTCGCTTTCACCATCAAATCTCGGTAGATATAGGTCATAATTTGCAGGGAAAGCATGAAGAACAGAAGGTAAAACAAGAGGCTTATACCGATCTGGAATTTTACAAGGTGTAGGGATATGTACAAATGCTGCAGAATCAGTCTTAGTCTCTTGAGGTTCATCAGTTTGAAGAGAGTCATCATAAGACGTGGGAAAAGTAAGGAGGCCAGGATCAAAGGGAAACTCAGCATTTACATTCTTTGAATAGGTCGAGTGAAGATTTTGATTACCTTTATCATACAACAAATTCTAAAAAACTTTCAGGACAGCTTCAAGAACACCAAAATAGTTTACAAGAAAGCAGATTAGATCTTGAATACCATTCCGCACGATAGAATGGGTGCAGATCAACTGCATTTTAATTTCTCGGAAAGAAAGACGGTCCCCCCGATGGAGTCTCTACTTTGAATTGGAGTCACCAGGTGAATGATTTCAGACTTCTTATGTCTGATCGTTGTCCACCATCAACCATCAGATCTGAACTTGATACATGTACTGGGGCAGTTTATAAGTTAAGTGTTACGATTACAAGCTAAACTGGAGATTGACTGAAGCAGCGTTTATCTACTTCGCTGATGCATAGCAAAAGCGTTTCGAAGGCTACCTGGCATGACTTCAGGCTCCGTCTGTAGCTATAAATCAAATAACACTAACAAGCAAACCAGTTCTTCCCCAGTATGGTCGCCACTATGTTAGCGCTCAAATCTACCTTAGGCTGAAATAAGGTAGGACTCAAGGCAACATCAAACCACGCTCAGCCTCGTAGCTAGCCCTACGAGGACAGGAGAGGGCTCTCTCCAGGTCTATCTCGGCAAAAGGTCTTCAAAGGGGCTGAGATGACTTATAATGGATACTGATTTTAGGCTAGTAAATAGATAGGAAAGTTTGATTTAAATTTTTTGGGTTTTTGTTGGAAAAATGGGAAAAACAATTTTTGGGCTCGGGGGAGGTTGAGGCAGGATCACTAGAATTCAGATTACAGGGCAGTGTGCGATGGCAACGATTTTTGTCTCAGCCATGGATGGATCAGAATGAAAAGGAGCTGAAGAGGGCAAGGGAGAATAGGGATCCTCTCCAAACTAGCGAAAACATATAAAACTAAACAAATTCAAAGGCAGAGCACTGGAATCAATGGATTCTACCTCATTTACTCATTCATTTAGTTTCAGAAGAAAAAGAAGGGAATGGAATACATTAAACATTAAAGAAATTACAAATAACTGAGAGAACACACCATCAAAATTGAAAACCACAAGAATCCCAACAGGTGCTGCAAAACCTCTGATCTTTCCTTAGCCAAAATGCAGAAAATATGTACAATAGTGTGCCAAAATTTTCCCAAGAGTCCAACCCTGAAAGTGTCTCAGAAAATAAAATAAATAGACAATTCTAACCCCTTCCAATGCCTCTAGGGGTCGATCTCATGCTTCTAGGAGCAGTTTGAACCAATTCTAAACAAGGAGCTAAAATCTAGGCAGCCAAACAACTTGCCTCTATAAGCTAGGTAACTGATCCATTCACTTGATTTTCACTTTTTGATGAATGAATCATATATAATAGGTAAATACATGCCAAAATTACGTCATTTTTATCAAATTACATCAATATGGGTCAAAAATTACATCAAGAGGTGAAACTGGTCCAAACTAGCCGAATTCCTGAGCTGGAAAGTGAAAAATAGGCTAATTTCCTCTATGTGCCGCGCGCCAAAGTTCTATGCGCCATGCGCCTTTGGACCTGCTTTTGGAGCACTTCTTGGAGTCAAAATCAAGCTCATGATAGCTTTTTGGAAAGCCCTGGATGTCTGTTATCCAACCCAAGTGGAATTTTTCAATTTTGAGCTCATTTTCCCCTCCAAAACTTCATTCTCCCAAAAGTACTTCCTGCTGGTGCAAAAGGTGGCAGAAAGGTGATTTTCATGGTGTTTTTGGCCCTTTTGATCATCCAGAACTTGATGAAATGCTTCGGCCATTTCTGAGCATGCATAACTTATCATGAAAAATCCAAAAATACAAAGTTTTCCTCCAGAAAGCGTCCCAATCATAAGCGCGCGTCGGGACGCGCTACGCGTTGGGCTGAAAAACCTGTTTTGAGACCAAAATTTTCAAAAATGACAAAAAATTCTTCAAATTTGCTCAAATTTAGAGCGAAGACCCTCCATCATGCCTCATGCTCAGCCAATGAAGCCTCGGCCAAAATCTGGAGCGGATCAGGCCTCTTTCGCCGTTTCAGTGCTCTGCTTAATCTTCTCTTCAGGATCTTCATTTTTGCTTTGCAGACGTGCATGCGGGCCCAATAATGACCTTTCATATGATGGAGCATGTCTTTGTCTCTATTGGCCTTTGCCAACAACTTCTCCAGATGAATGTTAACATGCATGAGTTCGGTCTCTCGCTCAATTGGCGTCATGTCACCAGGTCTCTTCCGAGCCAATTGTCGATCTTCACGGATTCGCTGCAGCTCTACAAGTGTGTGCTGATCCTCTAGCTATTTGTTCCACTGCTCCAAGTACTTTATCACCCACTGTGCTCTCTGCAAATTCTCTGTCAAAGTACCAATTTCAGCTTTCTGCTCCTGGATGACCTCCCTCAGTTTCGAGCTGGGAGAGCTCGAATCAACATCAATCAATGTAAACTCAGTATCTTGGCCTCCTGAGGGGCCCTCATCCTGCATCGGCCTCTTGTCTCTGTCCTGAACCTGTACCTATGCTGATGTCGAAGGTGAGACCCCTTCCACACCATGTGGAGATAGTACTCGCGCTACTGATGAAGTCAACGAGACCCCTTCCACCCTGGGTGGAGATAGTACTCGTCGTGTAGCTGCAAATAAGGCTCTGTGGCCTCGCTGATATGTCACATACACTGGAGCACTGATATGCTCAGTCTCAGGAATATCAAACTGGTGTGAAGGCTCTCCCTCATCATGAACTACCTCGGGAGGCGGCTGTGGCGCTGCAAAGAAGTCACGGGAGATGAACTCATCCCATGCGATGCCCTGCTTTGTGAGCTGATGTACCACCATGATTTTGATCAGCGCGTAATGATATACACTGTTATACTGTTGTGCTGGGGTCTTCTTCTGTACAAGAAATGTCATCCGCTATATGTTATGGTACATGAAGTATGGAATGCTCATCATACATACCCTCGTGAAATGCATCAACAAACGGTTATGGTACGCATAGAGGCGCGAGAATCTGCCCTCACAACTGAATTATCAAATGATCAATCTCATCAATGGTGCATACTCATCCTTCAGAAATCAGAATGGAAATACCCTACTCAGCTGCCTCATATATCCAGGTCTGATATAGGGCTCATAATAGGATTTCTCTAACTGCTGTCGTTTGTTCCATTCCTCTCCTATGTTTGGTATCCCAGTGGCCTGAGCAATGGTCTCTGGTGAAAAAATGAAGTTTACTCCAGCAAGATTCACACAGCCCTCATGCAAATGTAGAACAAATAGGTGAGCTAACTCATGATGATGCTGAGTTTGGGAAATCATCTCACAGTATTGGAAACATGACTGATGCTGAAAACAATCCATTGCAAGCGAGAAAGCCTGCAATTGAACCAAAGAAGTAGGTTCCTCCCTGACATGCCTACCACTTTTGCCACTTTTGTGAGACCTCCTTGGCACATTAACCTCTGTTGTGGAATCACTGTCATACCCCTGCTCATAAACTGAATCCGTCTCTGACATGGCGCTGAAATCAAGATGTTTGAAAAATATATGCTGATATAGGTATGGTGAAAAACAAGAGTTCAGTGTATGTTCTAATCCCAAATGTGTCACATATGTATCAAGGTGCTATAGGAAAACCACAATGATAAAAGTACTGTCAAGTGAGTTTGAATGGGAAAACAGCCACTGCTTGGCTACATGGGGATTTGACAAGTGAATAGGAATGAGTGTAATGTTGGGGGAAATAGTTATTAGGAACAAAAGTGAAAATGAAATGGCAACATATATATGAGGCAAATGAAATCAAGGACAAAGAAATAGCCCTTGCAGTGTTTGACAATTAGGCTTTGTCAATGGAGGGATGTAGGATAGTGAATATGGGACTGTGCTATAACAGAAATGATAAGCTGTGAGACAATGATATGGTAATAACAGTGACAGCAATGAAGGAATAGAAAAGAGACCCTGAGGCTCTGATAAATAATAAGCAGTGACACCAATGACAGTAGATGGAATGAGCATATATGTCAATAATATAAGATTTGAAACCCCAACAATATCACCAGCACTTCTTTCAAAACCCTATGGAGCGAATTTTGCAATGAATATAGGGTTTCAATTTCACCATAACAAACATCTGTTCTCTCCACATTTGAAACACCATAGCATATCCATGAATCAATGAGCAAGCTTGGATAACTTACTTGAAGGTGAATGAGGCGATTTGGCACGAATTTGGGTGAGGGAGTGTAGTTTTTTGGCCTTAGGGCTCTATGCGCCACGCGGATGCCCAATGCACCGCGCGCTCTGTATGCGTCACGCGCGTGTAAAAATACAAAGGCAATTGATGCCCAGTGCGCCGCAGGCTCCCTATGCGCCGTGCGCCCCTTGTATGCACCGCGCGCACTGTCAGTGCACCTCCTCGGCTTCAAAACAAGATTTTCGCCCTTCAACACTCCAATTCGATCTTTGCTTGGAAAACTTGTGAAAATAACTTGTTGCAAATGGTGTATATAGCTTTGAAAAAATCACACAAGAGTTGGATTTGATTTTTATTTCCTCCACAACCCACTTTGTAATGTTTTGCAATTTTGGCACTTTATCATTTAAGGAAACTCTGTCCTTTGGCTTTTTCATTGATTTTTTGAGTTTGGACTGATGAAACTTGTTTGTTTTTGCAGGGATGTTTGGCGTTTGGACTTCGGCAAAGACCAGAGGCTGCATTGAAATTTTTTATGGTGGAAAAAATACATAATTGTTACAAAAAATGAACTTGACAATTTCTAGTTCAAAACAGAGTTTTGAACAAGAAATGTCCTCAGAAGTGTTTGATGATAAAAATTTAAATTGAGAAATTTTTCGAGAATCATCCTCATGGCCTGCGGGCATTTATTAAACATATCAAAAGACTGAACCCTAGACTCTAAAACTAAAGGACTCTTGTTGACTAAAATATTCATTTATGATCATGAATGACGTGAACTGAACTTCGATGACTTTTGAGGAGTTTTAATTAGCCCAGCAGGTACAAGCATGAGGGAATACAAGACGACTAGACCCTCTCGTCAGTCAATGGCATGCCCCTAGCGAAATGCAACGAAGTGAAGTGAGCGAGACACCTAAAAATGATATGCAAAAATCGAAATGATCTCTGACGGAGGGTTGCCCAGACCGACTCTAACATTGGCTCCAATGGGGATGGTAGCTCCAGCTCCGTGGAGGTGCCAAGAACAGCAGATATTTGAAAGAGCAGACAGTGCCTTCATCCATTGGGCTATGGAGTCAAAACATGAAAACTGACATTACGCAGACCGACTTTGACTAATACTGACAAACCATAATAAAACCCAACTAACCTAAAACAATTTATAAACTGGAAAGATGCTCTAAATTGAGCTTATTTATCTACTCTAATTGTTATTTTCACCACCTGATCAAGTGTAATGGAACAGCCAATGCAACCATGTAAGCATCCTGGCTACCGTTTGATTTCTCCGCAAGTGCTCGCTTGTGAACAACAAGAAAGAACTACTGAAAGGTAACTCCTGTGAAAACTTGTAAACAAGTTGACCGCTGATAAATTTGCAAAGCATGAACTGACTGGATGACTTCAAGAATACTGCAAAAGGATCTTCATAAACATAGCTATTTATTTCCATTAACACATCACTGCTCTGATCCTGGTAATCTTCATAGTTGGACATTAATATTTTCCTCACCTCTGTGCTATCTTTCTTTGGTGATTGCAGCGAACTGTCGAAAGGATCCTGAAATTCGTGAATAACCAAACTCTGTTGCTGATGCGAAGCAGAACACAATTCCTCTTTGTCAATCTCCTCCTATGACCGCAAACTTTGATATGGACTTCGTGATGAAACATGAGATGAACAAAACAATGAAGTAGGCTGCCGAATAAGATCATTATCAACATTCTCTTCTGACACATGGTTAGCTAATGGAGAAGAATTTTTACAGCAAACATCATCCAATACTCGAGAAATAGGATCAACAAAAACTTGAGAAGACTGCTGCAATGTATCCATTGAAACTGTATGACCTCCTATTGATTGTTCATATTTTTCTTTAGAGAGGTTACGAAGATTCTGCTTTATGAACTGAAATGATTCGAAACAAAAGGGTATAGAATCTTCCTGTATCATCAAATCATGTATTTCACTTCCACGTCTTCATCTGTAATCTGACCTTCAATTTCATTTGGTGGCTGCAAATCTGATGCTACAGGCTGCTCAAGAATTTCGTTATCTGTCTCATCCTCAATATTAACACTGAAAGATTGCTGATTTCCTACAGGCTGCTCATTTGAAAATTTACTATGCAATTTTTCTCTCAAAAACTGAAATAATTCAAAACATAATGGTATGGAGTCATCTTGAATTATTAAATCATGTGTGCCCGCTTCCAAGTCTTCAGCTGCAACTTGAAAATCAATGACTTTTGGGGGCTGCAAGTCTGAATATGAGAAGTTTTCATTGCCCTCAAGACGATCCAGATTAAGACTTGTTGTCATTTGATTTCTGATTGCATGGAAGTTATCTCTAATGAACTGAAATGAATCAAAACAAAAAGTCAAAGATCCTTCACCTACTTCAAACTTTGATGCACTTTCCTCATCATTGCCATAGCTGATATGCATCAATTGATCACTGTACTCGAGCTGCCGAAAGTGACCGTCCTCTGAAAAATCAGCTACTGATTTGTCTGCAAGATCGGATTCTTTTTGGAGAACATAATCATCATCGTACTGATCAAACTGAGGCAATTCATCGGTATAAAACACATCATCAAACATACATATCATATCAACAGCTCTCTCTTCTTCACAATGATCTATAAAAAAATCACTATGACAACTGGGATAAGAAACAAAATGTTTTGGGTCAGCCGCTTTTTCTTGAATGTCATTTTCATTTTTTCCAGTCACTTTCCGCACCATCTCTTCTACTACGTTTACGAAAAGATCAAGCTTTTTCTCTGAAGGTGTCAGCTGCTCTGAAACATTCTTCTTTTCTTCTTCCTTCAACCTTGCCCTCAAGATCAGCAAATGAGCCTCTACATTTACTGCACTGTTCTGCATCTCGTGAAGTGTTGCAATATCCTTTTCTCTCAGCTGAAACTCCATTTCTGGATCAAAGGCACCCGGGTAGTGCAAGAGAGCAGATCTAGGAGGTGGTCTTATATCAGCTGGTATCAAAAAATATACTTGATTAAATCTGGCAGAAAACTATTGTACTGTCTCTCCTGACTGTCTCTTCAGCTGGGCATACTCGTCTAAAATCAAGAAAGGGTTCTGTCCAATCATCCACCTGTCAAGGAAAACTTTGACAAACTGCTGGAAATCTGTGATGCTCGCATCAGGCAGGGCTTTGAACCAACTCTTTACTTGACCTTGCAAAGAAAGAGAAAAAAGCCTAATACTAACATCCTCTTCATCAACTTCGAAAAAATCCAGAAAAGTCTCAACATTCTACACATGTTGCTCAGCGTTGACATTGTCGCTTTCACCATCAAATCTCGGTAGATATAGGTCATAATTTGCAGGTAAATCATGAAGAACAGAAGGTAAAACAAGAGGTTTATACCGATCTAGAATTTTACAAGGTGTAGGGATATGTACAAATGCTGCAGAATCAGTCTTAGTCTCTTGAGGTTCATCAGTTTGAAGAGAGTCATCATAAGACGTGGGAAAAGTAAAGAGGCCAGGATCAAAGGGAAACTCAGCATTTACATTCTTTGAATAGGTCGAGTGAAGATTTTGATTACCTTTATCATACAACAAATTCTAAAAAACTTTCAGGACAGCTTCAAGAACAGCAAAGAAATAATTTACAAGAAAGAAGATTAGATCCTGAATACCATTCCACTTTAGATACCTGAACTTTGTGGAAGATCCTTCCATTTTCTCAGAGAAAGAGTCAGTCCTCCAGTGGAGTCTCTACTTTGAATTGGAGTCACCAGGTGAATGATTTCAGACTTCTTATGTCTGATCGTTGTCCACCATCAACCATCAGATCTGAACTTGATACATGTACTGGGGCAGTTTATAAGTTAAGTGTTACGATTACAAGCTAAACTGGAGATTGACTGAAGCAGCGTTTATCTACTTCGCTGATGCATAGCAAAAGCGTTTTGAAGGCTACCTGGCATGACTTCAGGCTCCGTCTATAGCTATAAATCAAATAACACTAACAAGCAAACCAATTCTTCCCCAGTATGGTTGCCACTATGTTAGCGCTCAAATCTACCTTAGGCTGAAATAAGGTAGGACTCAAGGCAACATCAAACCACGCTCAGCCTCGTAGCTAGCCCTACGAGGACAGGAGAGGGCTCTCTCCAGGTCTATCTCGGCAAAAGGTCTTCAAAGGGGCTGAGATGACTTATAATGGATACTGATTTTAGGCTAGTAAATAGATAGGAAAGTTTGATTTAAATTTTTTGGGTTTTTGTTGGAAAAATGGGAAAAACAATTTTTGGGCTCGGGGATGAGGCCAGATCTTTGCAGAATTCGAATTGGGGCAAGGTAGGAAGTAGCCTTGATGATTTTGATTATGTGCATGGATGGATCAAAATGAAAAGGAGCTGAAGAGGGCAAGGGAGAACATGGATCCTCTCCAAACTGGCGAAAACATATAAAACTAAACAAATTCAAAGGCAGAGCACTGGAATCAATGGATTCTACCTCATTTACTCATTCATTTAGTTTCAGAAGAAAAGTAAGGGAATGGAATAAATTAAACATTAAAGAAATTACAAATAACTGAGAGAACACACCATCAAAACTGAAAACCACAAGAATCCCAACAGGTGCTGCAAAACCTCTGATCTTTCCTTAGCCAAAATGCAGAAAATATGTACAATAGTGTGCCAAACTTTTCCCAAGAGTCCAACCCTGAAAGTGTCTCAGAAAATACAATAAATAGACAATTCTAACCCCTTCCCATGCCTCTAGGGGTCGAGCTCATGCTTCTAGGAGCATTTTGAACCAATTCTAAACAAGGAGCTAAAATCTAGGCAGCCAAACAACTTGCCTCTATAAGCTAGGTAACTGATCCATTCACTTGATTTTCACTTTTTGATGAATGAATCATCTAGAATAGGTAAATACATGCAAAAATTACGTCATTTTTATCAAATTACATCAATCTGGGTCAAAAATTACATCAAGAGGTGAAACTGGTCCAAACTAGCCGAATTCCTGAGCTGGAAAGTGAAAAATAGGCTAATTTCCTCTATGCGTCGCGCGCCTTTGGACCTGCTTTTGGAGCACTTCCCAGAGTCAAAATTAAGCTCATGATATCTTTTTGGAAAGCCCTGGATGTCGGCTATCCAACCCAAGTTTAATTTTTCAATTTGGAGCTCATTTTCCCCTCCAAAACTTCATTCTCCCAAAAGTACTTCCTACTGGTGCAAAAAGTGGCAGAAAGGTGATTTTCATGGTGTTTTTGGCCCTTTTGATCATCCAGAACTTGATGAAATGCTTCGGCCATTTCTGAGCATGCATAAAATATCATGAAAAATCCAAAAATACAAATTTTTCCTCCAGAAAGTGTCCCAATCATAAGCGCGCGTCGGGACGCGCTACGCGTTGGGTTGAAAAACCTGTTTTGAGACCAAAATTTTCAAAAATGACAAAAAATTCTTCAAATTTGCTCAAATTCAGAGCGAAGACCCTCCATCATGCCTCATGCTTAGCCAATGAAGCCTCGGCCAAAATCTGGAGCGGATCAGGCCTCTTTCGCCGTTTCAGTGCTCTGCTTAATCTTCTCTTCAGGATCTTCATTTTTGCTTTGCAGACGTGCATGCGGGCCCAATAATAACCTTTCATATCACGGAGCATGTCTTTGTCTCTATTGGCCTTTTCCAACAACTTCTCCATATGAATGTTAACATTCATGAGGTCGGTCTCTCGCTCAATTGGCGTCATGTCACCAGGTCTCTTCCGGGCCAATTGTCCATCTTCACGGATTCGTCGCAGCTCTACAAGTGTGTACTGATCCTCTAGCTGTTTTTTCCGCTGCTCCAAGTACTTTATCACCCACTGTGCTCTCTGAAAATTCTCTGTCAAAGTACCAATTTCAGCTTTCTGCTCCTGGATGACCTCCCTCAGTTTCGAGCTGGGAGAGCTCGAATCAACATCAATCAATGTAAACTCAGTATCTTGGCCTCCTGAGGGGCCCTCATCCTGCATCGGCCTCTTGCCTCTGTCCTGAACCTGTACCTGTGCTGATGTCAAAGGCGAGACCCCTTCCACACCATGTGGAGATAGTACTCGCGCTGTTGATGAAGTCAACGAGACCCCTTCCACCCTGGGTGGAGATAGTACTTGTCGTGTAGCTACAAATAAGGCTCTGTGGCCTCGCTGATATGTCACATACACCGGAGCACTGATATGCTCGGTCTCAAGAATATCAAACTGGTGTGAAGGCTCTCCCTCATCATGAACTACCTCGGGAGGTGGCTGTGGCGCTACAAAGAAGTCACGGGAGATGAACTCATCCCATGTGATGCCCTGCTGTGTGAGCTGATATACCACCATGATTTTGATCAGCGCGTAATGATATATACTGTTATACTGTTGTGTTGGGGTCTTCTTCTGTACAAGAAATGTCATCCGCTCTATGTTACGGTACATGAAGTATGGAATGCTCATCATACGTACCCTCGTGAAATGCATCAACAAACGGATATGGTACGCATAGAGGCGCGAGAATCTTCCCTCGCAACTGAAATATCGAATGATCAGTCTCATCAATGGTGCATACTCATCCTTTAGAAATCGGAATGGAAATACCTTGCTCAGCTGCCTCATATATCCAGGTCTGATATATGGCTCGTAATAGGATTTCTCTAGCTGCTGTCGTTTGTTCCATTCCTCTCCTATGTTTGGTATCCCGGTGGCCTGAGCAATGGTCTCTGGTGACAAAATGAAGTTTACTCCAGCAAGGTTTACACAGCCCTCATGCAAATGTAGAAAAAATAGGCGAGCTAACTCATGATGATGATGAGTTTGGGAAATCATCTCACAATAATGGAAACATGACTGATGCTGAAAACAATCCATTGCAAGCGGGCAAGTCTGCAATTGAACCAAAGAAGTTGGTTCCTCCCTGACATGCCTGCCACTTTTGCCACTTTTGTGAGACCTCCTTGGCACATTAACCTTTGCTGTGGAATCACCTTCATACCCCTGCTCATAAACTGAATCCGTCTCTGACATGGCGCTGAAATCAAGATGTTTGACAAATATATGATGATATGGTAATGATGAAAACAAGAATTCAGTGTATGCTCTAATCCCAAATGTGTCACATATGTATCAAGGTGCTATAGGAAAACCACAATGATAAAAGTACTGTCAAGTGAGTTTGAATGGGAAAACAGCCACTGCTTGACTGCATGGGGATTTGACAAGTGAATAGGAATGAGTGTAGTTATGGGGGGAATAGTTATTAGGAACAAAAGTGAAAATGAAATGGCAACATATATATGAGGCAAATGAAATCAAGGACAAAGAAATAGTCCTTGCAGTGTCTAACAATTAGGCTTTGTCAATGGAGGGATGTGGGATAGTGAATATGGGACTGTGCTATAACAGAAATGATAAGCAGTGAGACAATGATATGGTAATAACAGTGACAACAATGATGGAATAGGAGAGAGACCCTAAGGCTGTGGTGTATAATAAGCAGTGACACCAATGACAGTAGATGACAAGAGCATATATGTCAATAACATAAGATTTGAAACACCAACAATATCACCAACACTTCTTTCAAAACCCTATGGAGCAATTTTGGATGTGGACATAGGGTTAACTTTTGCACCATTCAAACATTTGTTTTCTTTGCCTTTAAAACACCACAGCATATCAAAAAATCATTGAGCAGGCGTGGATAACTTACTTGAAGGCGAAAAGATGATTTGAATTTGAAAAATCACTGACTGCTGATGAGTTTGGAGTTGGAGAGCTCAACGCGCCGCGCGCAAACCCAACGCGCCACGTTGGCCTGGTGCACCGCACGCATGTTAATTTACACTGCCAATGTTTTCTCAGTGTGCCGCGCGCACTCTATGTGCCGCGCCCGATTTGTATGCGCCGCACGCACTGTCAACACACTATCTCGGCTTCAAAACAACAATTTCGTCCTTCAACCCTTCAATTCGATCTCTGCTTTGAAAATTTGTGAATGTAACTTGGTTCAAATGGTTTATGTAGCCTTTGAAATATCTTGGAAAAGATGGGTTTAATTTTTAGTTCTTCGAAAACCCACTTTGTAATGTTTCTCATTTGGCACTTTATCATTTAATGAAACTCTGTCCTTTGGCTTTTTCACTAAATTTCTGAGGTTGAACTAATGAAATGATTTGATTTTTTTGCAGGGACGTTGGTGTTTGGACTCCGGCAAAGATCAGAGGCTGCATTGAAATTTTTTACGGTGGAAAAAATACATGGTTATTACAAAGAGTGAATTTGACAGTTTCTTGTTCAAAACACAGTTTTGAACTAGAAATGTCCTCAAATGTGTTTAATGATGAAAATTTGAACTAAGAACCTTTTCGAAAACCATCCTCATGGCCTGCGGGCATTTATTAAATACATCAAAAGACTGAACCCTAGACTCTAAAACTAAAAGACTCTTGTTGACGAAAGTAATCATTTATGACCATGAATAACATGACTTGAAATTCGATGACTTTTGAGGAGTTTTAATCAGCCCAGCAGGTACAAGCATGAGGGAATACAAGAATACCAAACCCTCTCGTCAGTCAATGGCATGCCCCTAGAGAAATGCAACAAAGTGAAGTGAGCGAGACACCTAAAAATGATATGCAAAAAGCGAAATGATCTCTGATCGGAGGGCTGTAAGGACCGACTCTAACATATGGAATATCTAGGGTTTACATCGAATCCTAGTAGAATTTATTTGTGATGGATCTGTCTTGATTAAAATCTAGGTTTTATATCAAACCTTAGTAAAAAATATTCATGTTGGATTTTCCTTGATTGAATGAAATCTATGGTTGATATAAAATATAGTAGATAATATATCACATGGTTTCCAAAATTTATTAATGATTTTTATATGACATATCTTCTATCATCTTGATCTGATGATATGATTTAGATTTTTTATCAAACTTGGGCTAGATAATTGAAGTATTGAAGTATAGTCTATTATTGATTATATAAAGCCTAAATGCTTTCACTACTGTAAATTTTTATTAGGACTAAATTCATGCTTCTACAAAATTGGTTGTACTTGTTGTCCAAGTTATGCAGGTACTTGAAGTTACAAAGCCAAGCATTCCCATTTTAGCAGACATATAGTTGCATTGATAAAAATTTATGGTCACATGGAGAAAGATCAAGGACACATTCATGCAGAAAAAATTTGCCAACAATTAGAAGATGTACATGCATACACTAGTATCAAGAAGTCCAGGATGCATAGGATCGCATTTAGATTCCTATTCATTCCATGTGTGGAGGTGACAGAATAGATCATTATAAGATGAATCTCACCTTGTGCTTCACAGTGAGAGTGGAGGTGTTACACGTTATTTTGTCACCATGACATTTAACTGTCAATATAGTTTCATAATTACCTATATTATGCTCCCTTAGAAGTATAAAACCCCAATGTTCCAAACCAAGTCTTGGAATTGGAGAAAATCTCATTAAAACCATAAAAGGTATGACTCCGCACTTTTCCTAGCCCTTGCTTGCAGATCCGCAAATATTTTCTCTCTAGCCTATGGCACATCTCGCACGTTTTGCTCATAAAACCTGCAAACCCCCGTAAACATTCAAATAAAGGAAAAAGTAAGTTCTAGAAGCCCAACTAGAAGAATATTCTCCCAATTGGAAGCTTCTAGAAGCGCGTTCAGTTCGAGCTTTATCTTATACTCATGAGCTCTATTCCTTCACTCATGGAGTTTATCCCTTGGTATATGAAGATCAAATCCCTTCATTAAAGGAATCCATCCTCTTCTTCATGGAGCTTAAACTACCTCCATTTCCCTATAAATTGAGCTCATGTTTTAGTCTCAAGGGTAGATGGTAGCTTGTAAATGGTAAAGACACGTATGTGGTAATTTTTGAATAATTCTTAAGAGAGGATACTCTCTATACTAGCCATTTTTGATATGAGAATGATCACACACTCATGTCCATAACTTTATGATAGTTCAGAGAGAAGAAGGATTGTCAATCTGAGAGAGAGCGATTGTTCAGGACTCTGGAAGAACTTGTATAACATCAAGGTGAAAGGTTGTAAGGTTACTTCTTATTATACAAGTTAATACAAATGGATTTCATTTTCTCATTGAATTGTTCATGTATCTATTTGAGTATTTCAATTCTTGGATTCCTTGATCACTGAGATAGATTAGTGTTTTCTTAATTATTAAATCTTGCAGGTGCTTTTAATCCTTTTATCTGTCTTTGATCGCAGGTTTCACATGCTAAAGTGACCTCTATTGGAGCGACAGGATAGAAGATTTTGGCAAGCGTTGGACTTGAGGTAGGGGCATGTCCTTGTACTTTGTTATTTAATAATTTTGAATCACAAATGATCTAGAGAAAATGGTTTGCATTTGATTTTTTATTTCTAGATATCCTTAGGATACTAGGGAGATCGTTCTTGTCCGCAAGAAGGATTTTTCCGCATAACAAAATGGTGACTCCACTGGGGAATAGAACTTATTTTCTCTTTTTACTTTCAGTTTGCATTTTCGATTTTGATTAGTCTAAAACTAGGTTGGATAGATAACTTTCCAGAATCCCTGAAAAATAAATGTAAATTTTTATTTTTTATGTTTTTTTTCCTGACCTCCATGATTTTTGCTTAAAAAAGTGTGGTAACCTCCGAAATTCTTAGTTCAGAACAGTGCGGTACCTTACTGTGCTCCATTGAAATCTGCGGACTCGTGGAAAATTTTTGAAAATTTTAAAATTCTCTCTTCAAGAGCAAGATAACCAAATTCTCTTTGTTTGTCCCAACTTATCTTGACTGTCAAAGTCTTGTGTGTGAATTTCTTTCAACAATTCTTGTGTCTGAGTGGTTTTTCATTTGATTTTCATTTTATAAGTAAGTGTTTGCCCTAATTTCTTGTTTATCTTTATTTGAAACCGTCATATACCTTAGCTTATTGGTATGTTGTTGTTTTCTTGCTGAGCCATTGAACTTATTGCAACCCTTGCTTTTATGAATATTGAGTTCCATTTTCATTTGCAAATTTAGAAAAATCTTAAGCTTACTAAGACCTGAATTTCTCTTAAAACCATTATTGAATGTTTTTATTTTTGCTGAGATAAGTAGAAATTATTCTTGGTTAGATAACAAACTAAGAAAAACATCCTCAAAACTTTCTAGATAGAGTTCAAACATTAGTGTCTTCTTTTGCTTTTGAATTTTATATTTTTAGGAGTTTTCATAAGGTTTTCTTTTTGGAAAAAGTTTGTCAAAATATTTGTAGTTCCTGATCTGCTTGGTGAAGGATTTTATTTTGAATGAGCAATTGATCATCATATGAAATTGAGTTCTCAAATAAATAGTCTTCTTTTCAAATATTTTTGTTTATAAGCGAAAGAATTGTGCTTTGAAAGTTATCTAAATCTCTCAAATCTTTCCTTTAAATAGGTTTCATTGAAAAGAAAAATGTTGCACTCTCATATTGATGCATTTAGAGTATTTTGAGTCGGGTCATAAAACATCATTGAAGTTTCACTTCCATAACTTATGTCTTAAGAAACAACGAAACTAAAAACAATGCTTTAATTATAATCAATCTAGATATTTTACATTTTCTATGGCTCTTTTCCACCAACATAGCTTAGGCTAGTGTCTTGGAATAGGTTGTAATTAACATTACAAGACAGTTAAAACAAACACGTAGCAATATTGCGGTAGGAAAGTCCAATTGTAGTATGTATACTCTGGGAATCCCTTCTTAAAAGAGTCAAGCACAAGATCATTTACGAACCAGTGAGGTAATCGTACCTATCTCATTGGGAAAGATAGAAGATGTGCATGTATTAAAAAAGGTAAAACTCGGATAGACCATTGTCGAGAAGCCTGGGGTCACTTGTCGATAAACCTTGGATTATATCAAGGAGCGTTCAAGGGGATTGAGCTTGTTACTCTGCCCTTGCATGTATATCGGATTGTATACTATTCCCCCATGTATATTTGTTCTTGTTGGTGACCTTAGTGGCTATAAAATTTAGGATTCTTTCCCAAGGTGACGGTGGAGGGAAGGTCCGACTATACCTAGAGCAGACGTCGACTAGACTCACTTGGAATTTCCAGAGGGTTATCTTCATTTCGAGATGGTTTAAGTGGAGAAACTTGCACCAGATTGTTTCATTAAGCAGGTTGTCGAGGTAACTATTCCAACTGCTATTTCTCCATTAAAATTCTACAATGTTGGATTTCATCACCAATTAGTGTTTTTAGTGCGGGAATATACTATTTTTGTCTTGATTTCTCTCTTAGGTTTTGTAGGCGTGTGATCAATTTGATTGTTTCCTTAGAGACTTTAGGACATTTTATTGAAATTTTCTTTGATTTCGTGTGTTAAATTTTTTAATCGTGGCTGAATTACCTAGACAATCACATAGAATGCAGGGGACACCCCCTGAGCACACACCAAGCCAGTTAGAAAAACTTAAATCTGAGAAAAGAAAAACATTAGGGACTGGATCAACTAAACACAAATAAAAATCAATAATTATTCATCCTAAATATGAAGTAGATCAACCACGAACAATAGAGAGTACTCCAAGAAAATTTTCAATTTATGAGCTAGCTGAACTTGTTTCTACAACTAGTGAATTATCAGATTCAGATCCTGAAATTTATAAAATAGAAAATGCAATTGTTATATATGAGATTACTTCTCCATTCATTACTCCAACCCCTCTTCATCCTAATTCACCCAGAGTGAAGTATCGTATCACTAAAAATCTTCCTCCTGGTCTCATTAGTATTGAAGAAGTTACTGACACTGAAGAAGAAATTGTTCTTCCTCTAAATCAAGAATCTTTACATCTTAGGCCAAGTGAATAGATTTAATATAGCCCTTTCAAACAAGATCCTTGGTATTCTCAGTTGGTAGACTTTCTACACAATACTAGTCTAAATTATTCGCCACCCCGAATTCCTTTTTACGCTATACCAAGAGGTTATAGACCTCCATTAAACATGTCTAGTGAGCCATCCATGTTTTCTACATCACTAGAAACATATTTGTATGGTGGTACGTCTATTCCAGTAGGATACTAGTCGCTCTTTGGTACTTTCTCAGCAGCATCTCCTTCTCTCGACAGACATATACCATCATCTAGTCCAAATGAATCAAATACCAAAAATTTGAGTGCAGAACATGTTTACATGATG
This sequence comes from Pinus albicaulis, assembly GCA_034641835.2. Taxonomy (NCBI): domain Eukaryota; kingdom Viridiplantae; phylum Streptophyta; class Pinopsida; order Pinales; family Pinaceae; genus Pinus; species Pinus albicaulis. The sequence continues at coordinate 33,756 of JAXQQM020074570.1, forward strand.
TCTGGAAACATTCCTAACCTTGAACCTCAAGGTAGTAATTTACCACCTCGGGGGCAACCTCAAAGTGGTAATTTACTGCCTAGGGGGCAACCTCAAGGACAGTACATACCTTAAGTACCATATCAATCGCAAGGACAGTACATACCTCCAGTTCAACACATACCTCAGGGTAAATATCGATCTCAAGGTCAATACCCAACTTAGGGTCCGCAACCTCTTCAAGGACAGTACCCTACACCAAGGCAACCGTCTTTCCAGGGACAACAACTTCCTTTAGGGCCATATTTCTACCTGAAAGAACAATTGTTTCAACGAAGTGGGAATTATCCAACTAATTATCAAGCATATGTTCCAAATTATCAACCTGGTTATGGTCCTTCTTATGCAACACAATCTTCAATGGGACCTTCATACCCCAGAGTAAACAGGGTGTGGGACTCATCACAAGTTCAATAGAATTTGCAACCTAATGTGCAAGTACCTTATTTTCAACCTGGTCAGCCAATGGGTTACAGTCAAATCCAACAACCTATCCAACCTGTTCAACCTACGATTTAGGTACCTGCATCTGGTACAGTTCAGCAGTCTGGTCCGAGTACACCTAGAACTCCAACTCAAACTGCTGCACCAAATTATGTTGAAGCTACCACACCTATTCCTGGAATTTCTGCAGCTCCTATTTCTACAGCCCCTCAAGTATCACAACAAATCCTTGTAGTCTCTGCACCACAACTTGGACCTACAATCCAGACTACCATTTAGCTGCCTACGAGACACCTTGGTACAAGTATAATTGTAACAAGCCAACCTCAGTTTTTTTATCAACCATATCAAGGGAAGTATCAATATGGGCCTACAACACATAATCCAATATACTAGCATCAACCATGCCCTGGTTACACGTATCAGATAACAGCTCAAGCCCAATATGGTCCGGCTAATCCTGGTTACCCGGGAGGTATTCCAATCCCAAACGCACAGGCTATTCCAAGATATCCTGGATATCCTCCTAGTACTGGTATAGTTCCACAAGGTTATCAATTTTCTCAAGACCCTAACTATCAGTTGCCATTCATAGCAACTTTGGATTTACCTGATTTTTCATGCCTAACGAATGATCCCATCTATTATCTTCCATATTGGTCGCCAATGCTAAATAATTTTCCCAGTGATATCCCTAAATTTGAAGTGAAATCAGGAGAGGACCCATCAAACCATGTCATGATTTACCACCTCTGGTGCACATCCAACTCTTTTATTGATGATTCTATTCTATTACGATTGTTTCAGAGAAAACTGATAGGCTTAGCTGCCAAATGGTACATTGAATTACCGCATGGCTCATTCAAAAATTTTAATGCTTTAGAAACTAATTTCTTAACAAATTTTCAATTTCCAGTTAGATAATACAATGGCACGGAATTATTGACTTCATTAAAACAATCTACGTCTACGTACATATCCGATCACATACATGAATGGAGACGTAGAAGACGTTTGGTGAAAGTTTTTATTCTAGATCAGGTCTTGGGAGAATGGTTCATCAAATCATTACTTCCAAAGATCACTGAAGATGTGGCTAAGGGAGGAGTTGTTACTGAGGAACAGGTAATTTCTCAAGCTCAGTACTTAGAACTTGTATATACATAGTCTGGTACTTTGTATGAAAAAATTCTTGATTTACCAAGTCCTGGTCAAATAACTGCAACTCCTTTAGGGTCTCATGTTGCAAATGGTGTAATTGGTTAAGTTAACACAAATAAAAGTAAGAAGAAGTCCTCAAAAATTACTTCTCCTATTATAACTTTACATGATTCACCAAAAGGAGAATCTTCCCTAGAAGCTTCTGCCGATATTCACATTGTAGATTCATCTACAGCTAAATCAAAAACTGGTAATAAGAAGAAAGGTAAGAATAAAATCAAATAGACTTCATCTCCTAAGGAAAAAACCGAAAAAACTGAACCATCTGACGATAAACGAAAACCTCGTTATCCTTGTCTTATTTGTGATGAGTATCACTTTACTAAAGAGTGTCCGCTTCGATCTGAGGTCTCTAAATTTGTCAAAGGTTCGCCCACACCCGCTATCTTGAAGGATCCTTTTCCTACTCAAGATAGAAAAATGAGAGGATCTTCTTCACACTCATCAGAAGATATTTTAATGATCTCTGAGGTTATGGTTGCAGCGCGATCGCAAGACCATGGAAATAAAAATCCTGTTACTGGTAAAGAAGTAGAACATTGTAATTCAACACCAGCTAAATCTCCTTCGGTTTTTTATCCACTTCATATCAAGAAACTAAATCCTGATCTAGTAATTAAACCACTTGCTAAAGGTGTACTTCGAAAGTCAGATTTCAATCCACATGCAAGAGCTGCTTAAGACTACAACATTGTTTAAGACTTGGCAATTTCCCCTTCAGCAATGTCGGCCTTAGAAGTGCTCCAATCATGTCCAACACAAAGGAAATTACTTTTATCAGCCATTGGAGCTATATATCCTCTGGATTATAACCTTATGGTCTTCGATTTAAAATTTTTTACACCGAGTCTACCCCATAAAATGGCTTTTCAGATTCCGGTATTCGTAAAAAACAGACGAATGTTTCGTACTGTAATTGATGAGGGGGCATCCACATGCATTATGTTGTTAAATTGTTGGAAAATTCTTGGTTCTCCAATGATCAAATAATCTCTGAAAATCCTTAAAGCTTTTGATGGAAGAGGATTCCACCCGTATGGAATTTTACAGGACCTACCTATAGAGGTTGAAGGTAAAACTATTAATATAGATGTGGAAGTAGTTGATGCCCCTCTAGATTACAACCTTCTTCTGGGTCGAAGTTGGTCTTATGCTATGACTACTGTCGTGTCTTCCGTCTTTCAGTTAATCATGTTTCCTCATAAAGGAAATATTGTGAAAATTTATGAGTTGTCATATTATTCATCTGACCTAGCCTCTACGGATAGTATTCAGCGTGTTGGAAAATTGACTATTCCTTATGAAGATGTTGGAGTAGGTTTAGTAAAATATTATGTTTAGATGGGAAATTTTTCTATGCCTCCACCCAATGTACCACATACCATTGCTAATATCAATATAATTTCATCAAGCACTATTCCATTTGATGATCCTTGGATAGTGCCTTCAGAATCATAAATGGATTCTTTCAATGGCGAGATGCCTTTGAGTCCTTTTGAGGTAGCATATACAATGGTACAGTAATTTTCTAACACACCTTCAACTGATCTTGATCCAATGAATTTGGTCACTGAAGAATATTCTTCACTATCAAGCTTAGCATTGACATCTATTTTCAATCATTTTCAACAAGTGTTTTATACTAATGAAAGTATTTGTGAAATTGTGTCCATGGATGAATCACCCTGGGATGATCTACACCATAGATCTTCATTTTTACCTGAACTTGATAGATTTGAAAATGATTTTTCATCGATTTTAACAATTGATTATGTGAAGGAACCACAAAATCCAATCATGATTACAAATTTGGATTCTGAGATTAATTTGGGAAACATTTCTACAACTGTTCCTATTGACATATCAGTTAAACCTGGAGTTGTCGAAAACATTCATATAGGAGCTTCTTGTACGATTGACGAAAATAATACATATAAATCCATATTTCAAGAATTTCGCAACATATTTGCTTGGTCCTATTAAGAAAAGCTAGGAATTGAGCCAAAAATTGTCGTTCATGAAATAAAGACATACCCGAATGAAAAGCCTAGTAGACAACATTTACGTCCGATACATTTGTGAAAAGTTGCTACTATTAAAGCTAAATTTGAGAAACTACGAAAATCAAGATTTATTTATCCAATCCCATTAACAGATTGGGTATCTAGTATAGTTCCCATTACCAAAAAATAAGGGACTATACGAGTATGTGTCGATTATAGGGATATTAATAAAGCCTGTCCAAAGGACAATTATCCTACCCCTTATATCAACCAATTATTGATGATTTTGCTGGAAATGAGATGTTTTAATTTATGGATGGATTTTCCAGATATAATCAAATAAACATACTCCCTATTGATCAACCAAAAATAGCATTCATTTGTCCTTGGGGAACATTTGCTTATTGAAAATTACCTTTCAGATTAAAGAATAATGGTGCAACTTTTCAAAGGGAAATGTCTTACGCTTTTCATGACATCAAACACATTGTGTAGCCTTATCTGGATGATTTACCTACTCACTCATTACATAGAGAATATCATCCTACTCATTTACGAGCAATTTTTATGAGATGTAGGCATTACAAGATTTGTTTGAATCCACATAAGTGTGTTTTTTGTGTGCAATATAGACGATTATTGGGATTCGTTGTTTCCAAAGCCAGCATTTTTTTCGATCCCTCGAAGGTTGAGGCCATCATAAATTTACCTCCTCCTTCCACACTTCACCAACTCCAAAGTTTTCAAGGGAAAGCAAACTTTCTGTGTAGATTTATCCCGAACTATGCTGAGTTAACAAAAGGTTTTACCAGGTTGTTGAAACAGAATGTTCCTTTTATTTGGGATGAGATTGTTGATCGATCTTTTGATGCTCTAAAACACGCATTAACCCATGCACCGTTATTGCATCCACCCAATTACAACCAAGATTACTTTTTGTACCTAGCAGCCTCTCATTCCACCATTGGAATGGTTTTAGTTCAAGAGGATGAATTTCACAATGAGCATGTGATTTATTATCTAAGTATGAATTTGAATCCAACCGAAATTAAATATTCAAATGCAGAGAAATTGGCCTTGGCAGTCGTACAAGTTCTCCAAATATTTTGTCATTATATAATGTTACGCAAGACAACAATAATTTCTAATTGCAACCCAATGATGTATATTTTTGAAAAAAAAATTACTTGGGGGAAAATACTCTAAATGGATTTTTATCCTATAGGAGTTTTATTTGGAATTATAAAATTATAAATCAAAGAAATCACAAGTGTTTGCAGAACTTATGTGTGACTTTCCCAATACTGAGATGGTAACTGTGGTAGAGAATCCTATTGCAGATGAATCACTATTTCTTATCAGTACATTAGATCCATGGTATGGAGATATCATCTTTTATCTTCAAACCTAAGCCTTTCGGCCTGAGCTATCACGTTCAAATCAACGAAAGATCAATTACCAATCTCAGCAATACAATATTGTTGGGGACACACTTTATCGTCGTGGTGCAGATTTTTTTTTTAACGGTGCATAATTAATGAAGAGGCTGAAATGGTTTTGAATGACGTCCACTATGGAGTGTGTGGTGGTCATATGTCTGGGTATGACACAACCCAAAAGATATTGTGTGCTGGCTATTTTTGGCCATCATTATTCAAATATTGAATTCTTGCAGTCCAAAAATGCCACAACTGTCAAATATTTGATCGAAAGATGCGTGCACCACCAGATCCTCTTCACCCCATAACTGTTGTCGGTCCTTTTGCGAAATGAGGCATTGATTTCATTACATGTAACCCTTACTCAGCTGGGGGGCATGGGTATATTATTCTCGCAGTAGATTACTTTACCAAATGGGCAGAGGTGATGCCTATATTCGCGGCAGATGGCAAGACTGCAGCTATGTTCGTATTCAATCATGTGATTGCTCGTTTCGGTGTACCCCAAGCTATTATCACTGACCATCGAAGTCATTTTCGAAATACAATGATGACCAAACTTTCTGATCAACTTGGCTTGCGCCATGATAATTCTACTCCATATTACCTGCAGGCTAATGGTTAGGTTGAAGCCGTTAATAAGGTTTTAACCACCATGATCAAACGGATTATCGAAACTCACAAATCGAATTGGCATACCATGTTTTTTTTGGCATTATGGGCATACCGAACCTCAGCAAAAACTGCAACAGGGTTCACTCCTTTTCAACTGGTTTATGGTTTAGAAGTTGTGTTACCTATTGAATGCGAAATACCGTCACTCCAATTAGCCATAGAGTTACCACCACTTACCTCTAAAGAGGAAAAATTCTTTTTATACTTAGCACAATTAAATGAGACTCGGCGCACTGCTGCATTAGCAGCGGAAGCTCATAAAAAACACGTTAAAGCTCAGTATGATCGAAGTGTTACATCTCGTGTTTTTTCAGAAGGTAACCTAGTCTTAGTATATGATCAAGCTAACAATAAGCTAGGAGTTGGGAAATTTGAGCCAATGTGGCATGGTCCTTACATTTTCAAGCGAGTGCTTGCCAAAGGGGCCTATGAATTGACTGCTTATGACAGGGTCTCTTTAGATAAGCCCAGAAATGGTCTTTATCTGAAGAGATATTATGTTTGATTCTTGTGTGAAGATATTACTTGTATATTAGTTATTTGTCTAGTTAGTGTGCCTTAGATTAGATAGGTGTGCCTAGTTTTTACTACTATCTCTGCTTATCTTGATTACTCTTGATATTGCAGAAGTCGACATCCCTTCAAGCATACATTGGTTTTGCTGATGGTGTCTGTCGTAGTACACAGAATATCTCTTCCACAGCTTGGGTTATCTATTCACCCAGTGTTGAGTTCATTTATATACATGGGGTAAGCCTTGATCAAACAACGAATAATATCACAGAATATAGCACAGTGGTTGAGTTATTATCTGATTCCATTTGGTATTCGACATTTGATCATAAGGTTAGATTCAGAACTCATTGTATTACATTTAAACAGAGTATATGAAATTCAAAATCCAGTGTTATTAAGATTATTTTTGAAGGTTCGTCTCTTGGAAAGACAATTTAATTACATCGAATATTAACACATTTCAAGAAATTTAAACACATTGGCTGATGCATTATCTAATCATGTTCTAAATATACATTTTCAAAGTTAAACAGTAAACCAAAACAACATTTGATAAATGTTGAACAAGATAGTCAAAGAAAATAGTAATATCATAGATAGAAGTTTTTGTTTTCAAAAAATATTACATCGTCTGTGATCATAGGTTTAAAACAACTTATGATCTGAAGGATACTGATACAAAAAAAAATGTCAATCCACGATGATAATCCACTCTCTGTGGTGATGATCATGGTAGTAGACTATCGCACGTGCCATATTGCGCAATAATCTCCTAAACTGGCCTGGAACACCAGTAACATGTCGTTGGAGATGGAGAGGAATGTTGTCTGTTGATGTCTCAGGGATATCTATAGTCAACCTCTATAGTTTGTGTTCTATGTCAGTGAGGATATCTGCTGCCTGATCCCGTGGCTATGCTATGGGCTCTATTTTTCGCATTTTAAAGTGGCAGAGTGTAGCTGGTCGTCGTGGACCAACATCTGCATTTAAAATTTTGTTATCAGTATTGGACGATTTAAAATAAAAATAAAAATTAGAATTAAAACACATCAAAATGATTCGCTTACCTGATTCGTCCCATTTTTGCCCTGGAAGTAAGGAGATTTCAGGATCACCTCTAACGTCTATACCCACATATGGGAAATCTTCAATTGTGAAGATTTGGTTCTGTAGCCACATAAAATACACAGGAGAAACCGAACCACTGTACTGTCGTCGCCACCATGACAGGCCATCAATGCAACTCATCATACCATACAAGGCTCTCTAAGTTCACCACGATCAACAGGAATAAGTTGAGGGGTGAGGAATGGAATCCTATCGAAAGAAAAAGAGATCAGGATGGCGCCATACCCAAATTTTTTCAACTTTTGATTTTTTTCTCTCATCAATTGGCCTTTCATATTGACCAATATCCCTTCTCACCAATTGAAAATGGTGCCTCTGAAACATTAAACTGCGATCTACATCCAAGACTTGGTGGCCACATGTGGAGCCGCGCTTCCACACAACCTCGTTACTGTGAATGCAATAACTTTGAGATCAAGTTGCAATATTGTTTTTATATCTATTCGGTTATCTTTGGGATTTGCTTCATCACTGCAAAATTCTTGTTTGTAACTAGAAATGGGTAGGCCACCCTACCTAGCTCCAAAAAAAGAAATGTTTTCTCCTCTTTTGGATAATCCAGTGAGAAAATAAATATCTTCGAGCTCAAGTTCAAGCTGATGATTGCCAATGATGAAACACTAATTTTGAACATCCCACTTGTTCACTAACCATGTCATCAGTTCCACTTGTGCCCTCATACCATGAATTTCCCAGAATTTATACAAACCACAATTTTTAAGTGCACGTATTGTGGCTTGATCATTCATAGTTGCATCGTCTCTACCTTCATGATCGTGTTCTCTCCACTCTAGCATTGTGGAATAATCTGCAAATGGACGCATTTGAAGATTAGAAACTTTTAGAGTGAGAAAATTCAAAAAATTTTGAGAGAAGTTATCAAAGGAAATGAACAATCATCCTTTCAGTATAAGTTTACCCCGAGAGCAGAATTTTAAACATAATTTCTCCTCAAAAATTGATTATAAATCCTAAAAACAAAATTTAATTGGATATAAATGAAGAGAATAGTGTTGTGGATTACCTAGTTCCGATGAATCTCGATTTGAGCGGTCAGTTCTCTCGTTATCAGCTCCGGAACTTTTCTGCCAAAAGCTCTCAATTTACAACTCTGAAGACAAAAGTTGAAAATGACTTTGTTAAACTCCTTTTTATAAGATTTTTTGAATGAATAAAGTATTGCATTTTATTTATTTTCCACTTTAAAAAGTAGTTTTTCGATGTTTTTACTTATTGGAAATGGGTATGTTTAATCTTTCGAGTTTTTGTGTAGAATACAAATTTTTCCGGTGAAAAGAATTATTTTGATGACGAGTGCACTTTTATCACTTTTCTGGGCTTTTTAAAAATTACGAAAAAGTGAAACCCTGGAGTTCTCTTTTAAGCCCTTTTTAGACTCTCTAAATATGAAAATATCGTTGAGTACTTGACTATTCGAACTTGTTAAAGGAAATGAACAGTCGTCCTTTCAGTATAAGTTTACCCCTTTTTCGAACTGAAATAGACTATTTACGAAAAAGGTATACGTTGACTAGTCATGGTCAATAGAGTTCTCACTTGTATTATTTTATCCTTTTTTTGGGCTTGAGAGACTAAATTTATGAAAAAGAGCAACCACGGAGTTTAATTATGTTTTTCTTCTGACACCCTAAAATTGAAAAACACTGAGTTTCACCTATACTGGACTCATTAAAATTTAACAGTAAAGGACCTGTCAATTACAAACAGGAACGAACGACTCCCTCTTAGGGTTCAATATTAATACTAAGTTGGACTCATAAGAAGGATGAGCTTACACAACAAGAAAATTTTATCCTCCTCAAGCTTGTCAAAAATAAAGAGGTACTTTCTAGAAATGGTGGGGGTGTTGTGGATCATATGCATATCCTTTTATTTTTCAAATATTTTTCAAATATAAAAATAAGAAATTGTTGGAAAATATGTTAAACTATCTAAATATTATACTTTAGCATGAAAAATATGTATGTTCACTTTATCTGAGTTAAGGTTTAAACATTTAAACTTTATAGAAGTAGGTTCCAGACTAAACATCCCATATTGAGGTCTTATAGAAATGAGGTGTGGGATCTAGTTGAAAATTATTTTGAATCTTTTAATTTACAGTTTATTCCAAGAGAAGAGAACCGAATGGCAGATTCATTGGCAGTTGAAGCCAGTAAATTTAAGCCACCAATTAATCCAAGGTTGAGATATGAAATTGAACTGAGACACAGGCCTTCAATCCCTGACAATGTAAAACATTGGCAGGTTTTTGAAGATGATGAGCAAATTAATCAATTTTTAATAATGATTGGAAATTTTGAAGACAGTCAAATTGATTTAGAGGTTGATGAAAGTGGTCAAAGTGATATGTATAAAAATATGAAACATTCAATTGGTGATCAAAAGATAATTCAGTTGAAGGATAATATTTTGCCCAGAGGTTTGGTACCTCTTGAGAGATTGTTTGATGCTAATGATGTGGCAGTGAACCAGAAGAAGGTATCCCAAGATGGAGAAATGGAGGACTATAATTTAGGAACTCAACATGGGCCTAAAATAGTCAAAATGTTTAAAGGAGTTCCTAAGGAGTACAAAGAAAAGTATATATACCTTTTTAAACAATTCATGGATCTATTTGCATGGTCATATGGATATTTAAAAACTTAAGACCTAGTTATTATTCAACATAAAATACCACTAAAAGATGGGGTTAAGCCACACAGGCAGAAGCTCAGACAAATTAGCCCACTATGACTGGCTACAATTGAAAAAGAGGTAAATAACCTTTTGCAAGAAAAAATCATAGTTCCATTAAGATATTCAGATTGGGTTTCCAATCTGGTACCAGTCAGGAAGAAAAATGGAGAGATAAGATTGTGTGTGGATTTCAGAAATTTGAACAGAATTTCCCTAAAGGATAATTATCCTTTACCAGAGATGGATTTTGTTCTACAGAAAGTAACTGGAGAATTCAGGTTATCTATGGTTGATGGTTATTCTGGGTATAATCAGGTGGCTGTGGAGAAGGAAGACCAAAAGAAAACTGCTTTCACCACACCTTGGGGAACATTCATGTATGCTAGGATGCCATTCGACCTCATGAATGCAGGAGCTACTTTCCAAAGGGAAATGGATATTTCTTTTGTCGGTGATAAATCTGTAGTCATTTATCTTGACGATGTTACTATTTTTTCAGGTTCTAATAATGAGCACTTAGAACACCTGAGGAAAGCCTTCTTAAAATGCAGAAAATTTGGATTATCATTAAATCCCAAGAAATCTTTGTTTTATTTAGTGGAAGGTAAGTTGTTGAGTCACATAGTTTCAAATCAAGGAGTGAAGATTGACCCGGCAAGGGTTGAAGCTATACAGACAATTCCACTACCTAGAAGTAAAAAAGATATCCAAAGGTTTCTGGGAAAAATCAATTTTCTGAGAAGATTTGTTCCAAATTATGTTGAGATTGTGATGAGAATAATAGATATGTTAAAAAATAATGTTGAAGTAAAATGGGATAAAGATGCACGAGAATCCTTTGGAACAATTAAAGAAGCTCTGCAAGAAGCTCCTGTTCTGATCAATCCATATTACTTGAATGATTTTCAAATCTTCTCATTTGCATCATCCTCTACTATTGCCGTTGTGCTATTACAAAAAAATGAAGAAGGAAGTGAACAACCTGTAGCATTTTTTAGCAAAGTCCTCAGAGATGCAGAATTGAAGTCTAATATCCTAGAGAAGCAGGTATATGCTTTAGTCAAATCATTAAAGGCTTTCAGAACTTATGTACTGAATTCCCATATAGTAGCATATGTGCCTAATTCTATTGTAAAGGATGTGCTAGTACAAATTGATGTAGAAGGAAAAAGAGGAAAATGGATTTCCAAAATCCAAGAATATGATCTGGATATCAAACCAACAAAGTTAGTCAAAGGACAGGGACTGGCCAAATTGCTGACATAATCTAATTTCCAAGCTTTGGGAATTAGTTGACTTCCACCTGTCAATGAAGTGACTGAAGAAACATATAAGATTAAGACAAAGTCTGCAATCAAATATAAATTTCTCTGTTCAGATTGGTATAAAGATATTATTCATTATCTGTGTTTCTTTTCTTGTCCTCCTTCAATAAACAGAGTTAAGTATAGAGCTTTGATACTTAAGGATCAACCTTATGTTATAATTGAAGCTAAGTTGTATTGGAAAGATATTGCTGGTGTGCTGCTATTATGTTTGACAGAAGAGGAAACCATGGAGGTGATTAAAGAATATCATGAATGCTTGTGTGGAGGTCATTACAGCTAGAAAGTAACTGCTCATAAGATTCTTAAATTAGGTTTTTATTGGCCCTCTTTATTTGTTGATGTATACAGAACTGTTAGAAGTTTCTAGAAATGCCAATTGTTTGCAGAAAAGAAAAGGTTAGCTCCTTTACCTCTCCTTCTTGTGTTTATTGAAGAACCCTTCAGGCAATGGGGATTGGATTTCATTGGAGAGATTAATCCACCATCAAGTGGGCAATTTAAATGGTTTATAACTACTACTGATTATTTTACAAAATGGGTATAGGCAATTCCTACTAGAAAAGAAAATGATTTGGTTGTGATGAAGTTTTTAGAAGAGAATATTTTCAGCAGATTTGGATGTCCAGTAAAGATTGTAACAGACAATGCTCAAGTTTTCAACTCAGTCAGGTTCATAAATTTTTGTCAGACTTATAATGCAATATTATCCCACTCTACAACATATCATCCTCAAGGAAATGGATTATTGAAATCATCTAATAAAACATTGGTGAAAATCTTGAGGAAAATAATCACTAAGAACTAGAAGGATTGGGATTCAAAGTTGATTTTTGCTTTATGGAAAGTAAGGATGATTACTAAAAGATCCACTGGTAAGTCTCATTATGAATTGGTATATGGTGCTCAGGCTTTGTTTCCCACTAAGCTAGCAAGACCAGTAATTTATTTTCTTCAAGACTCTCAATAGGAACCTAATGCCTTTATCAGGAGACTAAATAAGCTGATAGAATTGAGTGAAAGCAAGAATAAAGTCAAAGACAATTTGGTCCCTTATCAAGAGAAAATGAAGTCTATTTTTGACAGAAAGGCAAGAGAAATCATGTTTCAATCTATAGATCTGGTATTAAGATGGGATACCAGGAGGGAATAGAAAGGGAAACATGGTAAATTTGATCATTTATGGTATGGTCCTTACAAAATCTCTAAAGCCAGATTAAATAATACTTTCATGTTGGAAGATCTTGATGGAAAAGCAGTAGAACTTCCTGTAAATGGGCAGTATCTAAAACATTATTTCCAACACTAAAGGAAGTTAATTCATTATTGTACATATTCAATTTCCTCTCACTTAATATTTCTCATTAAGCAATTTTTGACTCCATGCTCGAAATGAAGGCACTGATCTGCAGGTTCTTAGTGTTTCGTGGAAAAAAACACTATCCCTAGGTGGAGCCAGATGTTGTGGATCATATGCATATACTTTTATTTTTCAAATATTTTTCAAATATAAAAATAAGAAATTGTTGGAAAATATGTTAAAGTATCAAAATCTTATACTTTAGCATGAAAAATATGTATGTTCACTTTATCTAAGTTAAGGTTAGACATTTAAACTTTATAGAAGTAAGTTTCGTATTTTATGTTTAAACATCCATTGATTTGATGGGAGGAAAGCGTTGATAATTAAAGTTTATATCAAAAGGTCCAACCCATGGGCACAAAGAAGGCGCAGGATATTGAAACGAGTGCCTCTGCAGTTGACTAGGTTGACTGTGGGGATAACAAAGATGAATGACGGATATTAAGTGCGGGGGCACTAGCCAAAGTTTTCCTCCGTACCTCGAGAGTTCCCGAAGTGACGTAAGGAACTTAGTTGTTCACAGCTGGCTTCCACGTGGGATGGAATCAATGGCTCGCTAGCACGCCTTGTCAGCATTAAAGCTAAAACCCGCGCCACCTATTTAAAGAAGATTTTTATCTGTTTTTCAAATTATTTGCAATTTTTTTTATTGCACCCTGTTTCAGTTTTCCATCACCTACACAAATTTGACCACCCTGTGAGTTATTCCTGCAGAATTTTTCAGCCATGGCTAAACGGTCATCCCTATCAGGTTCAACTAGCCATATCCCTCTCATGGATATTGAGAGGGATAATCAAGATACCATATGTTTTGTTATTCACCTTCCTTTCTATCAACAAGTTATATTGAATGATACTGCTTCCCCTATTTATTCTACCATGGTCAAGCCCAACATTCTTTTTGCATGCATTCCCAAGACCCATCTCTTCCCTGAATTTATCTATTGGTTGGTGTCTGTCATGTATCCAGGGAAGTGTTTTGTCATGAATTCCCAAGGAGAGAACGTTCTGCAGGTGTCCACCCAGTTAATCCGCCAAGCCCTTTGCTATCCTGACTCAGAGTCATCCATCCAATTTTCTGACAATTCGCTGGTACAATATTATGATAATCTTGCAGGTGAATAATTTAATCAGTTCATGTTTTATTTGAAACCTGACATGAAGCAGTTTCAGCTAGACTGTAAAGAGTTTGCTATGGAGGTTTTTGAAACTGAGACTCGTCCAGTATTAAGTAATATTGCCAAAATTCTCGATAAAAATGATGATAATACATTGGATTAATCAGTCCTAGGGATTTTTTCCATGATGATGAAGCTAGGAATTGTGCTGGATATTCCATCATATTGGCAGGAGGCAATATATTCGCAACTAATGAGCCTTTCATTAACAAGTTCTTTCAAATTTCCTTCATTGATTGTATATTTGTTCTTATATCAGAATGTGGAAGAATTCATGCATTTAGGTCTAAATATTATGGATGTAAACAAGAGGAGGCAATCAGTGATATTCTGGACAGATGTAGTTAGAAGGGAGCAGAATGAACCTGGGATGTTTGATTTTTCCAGCTATTACATGTCAGTTGCAAATAAAATATTGAATGGAGTTCCCCCTCCCTGTTTTTTACCTAAAGCTTAGGAGTTCTTGCATTTAGGAAGTAATTGCAGATTTGGAGATTGGTTTGTTTTTTAGGATTACTCTGAAATAAGGTTGTATGGAGCAAGTTTTGAGCCCTATAGACTCCCAAAGTTGTACCAATGAGGCTTTTTTATTTAGAGTTTATTAGACAGAGCCTAAATGTTGATCAAGTTCATTTTGTGCCTATGAAAAAAGGACATATGTATAAATTACCCATGATTGTAGGCCCTTTCATAGTCAATATGAGGCAGGCATTTGATGAAGTAACAAGAATTTTAGATGAGATGCATATGCTACTAGGGGAAAGTTAGGCTTATGACCCTTTTGGTGTAATTTCAAATAGAATAATTGAGAATGGGTACTCTGCTTTCATTCATGAAAGTAGGCCAGAATAGGAGAAAGTAGGAAGTAAAAGTGTGATGAGTTCAGTAAGTGTAAACATTCATACTCCTCATAGCAGAGAAAACAAATAAAATAAATAAAGAAGTGGTTATTGATCTAGATGATGAGGAGCAGGGAGCTGAGAAGAGAACAAAGTTTACATCTAATTCACCTAGTTTTTCTTTACATTTTGGAGAAGAGAAAAATTATCTTGCATCACCCAGGAGTCATGAAGCTTCTAATGAATAAGTGTGTTTGATCAAACAGATGTTTTCACAAATTGAGGAAAGAAATCAGAGGATGAAGGCCAATATGGAGACCCAAGCTGAACATCAAGTTGCTGCTGATCAAACAAGATTGTTGACAGTAATGGATCTTGAGAAAGATCAATTTAGAATTGCCCTGTCACATCCTATAGATATGTCAATTGGTTCTTCTAGCAATTTCAACACTGTTAATGTGACCGTGGATGTAAAGAAAATTCCACTGATGGATAAAATGAATTTGCATATGCAAACAGGTCAATTGATTGTAAATGACCTCACAAAGACTAATGCAATGGAAATAAAGGCAGAGAATATGTTGGGTAAAGTAATTAAATAGTTGAAGTTATAGAAGGCTAACTCAAGAGCCTTAACAATTCAGAATGAGGAATTGAAGAAAATCATTATAAAAATTGGAGTAGACCCCAGTGACAACACTGCTGTGAAGAAATTAATGCAAAGTGCTTAGGTAGAAATATCCACATTGAGGAAAAATATAAAATTACCTAGTGGAGAACATTCAATGGCTTCAGAAGTGGCAGAGGTAGAGAAGGAAAAGGAGAATATTTTACAGCAACTCATGCAAAAAGATGAAGAAATCTCCAAAATAAAAAAAACTGCAATTTCATTGAAAAATCATATTGATAACCATAGTTGTACTTTTTTTTTCCTACAAGTAATGATGATCCCCAAGCATAGATTGTTCAATTAAATACTAAGTTGTAGATGGTTGAAAGAGATAGGAAGAAGGCTCAAACAGATCTGGAGACTACAACAAAAATGATTAAAGTCATATAAAATGAAGCTGACAAGTACAAAATGGATTTCCGAAATGTTGAAGCTGAGATTAAAAATCTCAAAGAAAGCCTAAAAGGAAATCTCTCACTGATACAAGCCAAAGACATCATTTGGACTGATATAATTTCAAAAATGAAATCTAATTGGTGCTTCTTAATGATATTTGCAAAAGAGAAAAGTCTTATTTTAGAATGTGAAGAACCAATCATGTCTGATAAAAAAAAAGAAATTAATAAAGCCATTTGGGCCATAAGATTCATTGATTTTATTAACTCTAAATCAGATGAAGAATTAGAGGAGAATGACATGTAGGACAGAATCTTGTATGCAGTAGAAATTAATAAAAATATTGTCAACAATGATCTCAAAAAGGCTGCAGAAAAGAAGCTAATGGAAATCAAGGAAGCAGTAAGTCAGTTTGATAAGTCTTTTAATAAAATGATAAGAGCAAGCTTGCCATTATGTTGGGGAGCTGAAGGAAATATTTTTCCATGGAATTCTTATGAGAACTTACTAGTATTGACAAAAATAAAAGTTGATGACAGGCATGAAAGGACTCAGGTGCTTAAAGGAGAAACAATGGTCAACTTCTTGCAGAGACATTTTCAACTCGTATGGATGGTAAAGACTCTTTTCATAGAAAGGCCGTCCTATGATTGAATTACTGCATTCAGATTGGAATATCACAATCTGACACATTCATCTAGGACAAAGGTAGAAATATGGAAAAAGTGCAGAGCTTGGAAAATAGACCTACCAAAAGGATTAGCATCAAAGAAAGACAAATCAGTTGACCTAGGAAAAGAAGTCACATCATCAGCAATTCCTATAGATTGGGATATTTGTTTTATTTTCTGAAGATAATGTAATTGTAATAAGATATTTTCAAGGCATGTAATAGACATCCTTCGAAGTCCTAAGTAATTTTGGTAGTTAGGATTGGTTACAACTGTTCCAAACTTATTTTTACTGTATTTAATGTAATTTTCAAGAGGAGGAAAGGTTCCGAGTTTTGGACCTTCAAACAATTATTTTTGTACTCAGAGATTCAAAGATTAATGAATGAGTAAGCAAGTTTCTAGCATTTTGTTTATGTTTAAATGTATTCCAGTTTACATTATGTATTTTCTATCTATGAATAAAACAAATTTATGAGCAACATGTCTCTTTTTACTTCTGTATGTAAGAGTTACAAACCTTAATTGGTGCTCCTTTGTTTTAACTGTTTCTTTCATATTTTTCTTCTGAGGTTTGAGATGATATTTTCTGTATAAAACAGCATATCAGTTTGGGCTTCTTCTTTCATTTTCTTCTAGTCACTTCATTCAACATCAACAAATGGTAGCATTGTGAAGCATTCATCATATTTGATATTTAAGGGTTTGATCATAAATACTTGAGGGTTAATAAAACAAAGACATATATATTCATGACATAATCATATAAATGTCTTAAGCACTGATTCCTTATCACAGCTAAGGGATTGTCTCATAAGGTACAACAAGGGGAAAGAAAGAAAATGAATCCACTTGTCACCCTTATTTTGAAAAGAAGTAAACCACTCTTGAAAACAACACTTTTTGTCACACTTGTACATGGGTTGGGAAATTCCTTTGACCAATTGTTAATCAAACCACATTGAAAGTCTTCAGCCGGTTTTTGGGTATTAGCTTTAGGTCAATTGTTACCAAACCATCTGCAGTGTCATTATGTGTTCAAGAGAGAGTTCAAATAAACCATTCATTGCAAACATTTGTCTCCATTCACGTTGACCATCCCTGAGTCAGTCCTTGCAAATATTTCTTCAAAACTTGATCTAATGGTTTCTGACGTGGGATTTCCTATGATGGGTTGCTTTCTATCGACGATAGATCATCATCAAGAAATTTGATCTAGAATCCTATCAGTACCTTGGGATCCGCATGCATTAATGGCAGGTTTCTCGCCTTCGACGACAGGTTGCATCATTGACCTTTGATAGAATGATTCTGTGAAGTGTTCGACTGCAAATCATTCATTCACACTTCATGTATTGTACTGAGTACTTTGAGAGACATTGTCATTATTGGTGGTTTCTCTCACACTTGTTAAGAGTTCACATCATTCACTAGTAATCAAGTGGTTTCTACCATGTTCGACTTCGACACAATCAATCACATGGATAGAATTGTACCAGTTCGAGAAGTGGAAATCAAGACCCCGGATCTACTTTCCACAATCCAGGATGCGAGGAGTTTTATTATTCATGATATAGTAGACTACTTATGACAAGTGGTTGCGTCCATGCTGTGTCTACTATTGATGTAATTTTAAAATCATTTCTGTACCAGAACATGTAGTTAGTTTTGATGCAAGTATGGGAATGCCTACCTCAGTGATGATATACATATATATGTTTGCATTTAATGTTTTTACAGGCTTTCCATTGGTATCTCTACAATCAAATCCTCATAAAGATAAAGCACTTCACTCTTCAGAACTACCTCAGACTTCGCACTTTAGGGGGCAATCTAATGCACGTTATTTTGTCACCATGACATTTAACTATAAATATAGGTTCATCATTACATGTATTACGCTGCCTTAGAAGTCTAAAACCCCAATGTTCCTAAACCAAGTCTTGGAATTGGAGAAAAGCTCATTAAAACCCTAAAAAGTCTAATTTCGCACTTTTCCTAGCCCTTGCCTGCGGATCCACAGATATTTTCTCTATAGCCTGTGGCACATCCCGCATGTTTTTCTTATAAAACCTACGAACCCTCGTAAATAGTCAAATAAAGGAAAAAGTAAGTTCTAGAAGCCCATTTGGATGAATATTCTCCCAAATGGAAGCTTCTAGAAGCGCGTTCAGTTTGAGCTTTATCCTATACTCATGAGCCCTATTCCTTCACTCATGGATTTTATCCCTTCGTATATGGAGTTGAAATTCCTTCATGAACGGAATCCATCCCCCTCTTCATGGAACTGAAACTACCTCCATTTCCCTATAAATTGAGCTCATGTTTCAGTCTCAACGGTAGATGGTAGCTTGTAAATGGTAGAGACATGTATGTGGTAATTGCTGAAGAATTCTTAAGAGAGAATACTCTCTCTACTAGCCATTTTTTATATGAGAATGATCACACACTCATGTGTCCATAACTTTATGCTAGTTCAGAGATAATAAGGCTTGTCAATCTGAGAGAGAACGATTGTTCAGGACCCCAGAAGAACCTGTACAATATCAACGCGAAAGGTTGTAAGGTTACTTCTTATTATACAAGTTAATACAAATGGATTTAATTTTCTCATTGAATTGTTCATGTATCTATTTTAGTATATCAATTCTTTGATTCTTTGATCACTGAGATAGATTACCATTTTCTTAATTATTAAATGTTGCGGGTAATTTCAATCCTTTTATCTGTCTTTGATCGCATGTTTAACATGCTAAAGTGACCTCTATTGGAGCGAATGGATAGAAAATTTTGGCAAGCATTGGAATTCAGGTAGGGTAATGTCCTCGTACTTTTTTATTTAATAATTTTATATCACAAATGATCTAGAGAAAATGGTTTGCATTTGATTGTTTGTTTCTATATATCCTTAGGATACTAGGGAGATCTCTCTTGTTTGCAAGAAGGATTTATTCACATAATAGGAGGTCAGCTTGCTACCTATTATGGTGAAGACAAGCATACATACTACAAGATTCTAAGGCCTATAAAATATGAAAATGAGAAATTTTACATGACATGGGTCGACCTTGACACAAGTCATGTTACCAAATCATGGTTTCGAGAGCCTGCCATGTTTCACCATCCCCCATCCACTATCTATCCAACTAATGTTATTAGAGATGTATATGAGTATCCGGTAGTTATGTGTTGTCGGTTGCATGGCCGCAATAACACTAATTGTTTTTAGGAGAATTGGATATATATGCTCAACATGGTGGTAACCCATGATACAGTTTTCAATTCGGAAAATATATTTTCATACAAGTTGCAGCGTCATGTGTAGAAGGAAAAATCATCTTTGAGGGTGAACCAAACACCGGAATTATACATGTGTACATTTATCTTAGATGAAATCTATGCATAGTATGCATTACCTAGATTGAACTGGAATAGGACCCTTGAGGAGAAGTTCTTGGTTTATTTCCACTATAGAGTGTTATTAGGATCAAGATTTAGAGGTGTATATCACAAATTGGTTGACAACTTATTTGCAGTTATATTTCAGATGATATTCGATATCGATCCTCCTTACATGACCAATCAAATGAAGGAGTCACTCTGAGATATCACAAAATGGTTTGTAGCTCCCAAGGGTACATACATCAGATGTTTTTTTTTTTCAGATATCCCCTCGTCTCATGTTTCAATATGTGATCAATAAGGTGTTCATGCGGGAAGTAGTAAATTAGTTGGACAAGGGATTATCAGGAATTCTTCCTAAGAGGAATAAATCCCCTTGGACCACCTTCCTATTGAGGATTGGATTATATGATTTGAAGAGCCACTCGAGGATAGCAGTAGAGATACAAGATATGGATCTCCTGCACTTCATGACTAATTATTTCCATGGAGATGATCCTAGGAGAGTGTGCAGGAAACATTCTGAAATGATCAATTTCAATGCGAGGTACTCATCAATGTCCAAAGAAAAAAATGAGAAGGTAAAGAACTCGTAGAATGAAAACATGAAGGCACATTCATGGATGGAGATTAGTTCAACCCAATATGCACTAGATCAATACTTGCAGGTGTAGGAGGAAAAAAATATAACCTCTCAGGCAAGGAAAGTAGATCCTAATAAGATGATCAGGTATGACTCGACAGGCGAGAGTAGCGAGAAGTGGAAATTTAACCCTTTGAACATAATATCTATTCAAACAGAGAAGGATATGAGAGAAGCAGAAGAAGAGGAGAAGAGGAAGTATGATGAGTTTCTATAGAAGCAAGAAGAAGAAGAAGAAGAAGAGAGGAAAATAATAGAAGAAGGATAGTAGAGGCAGTCCCAAGAAGAGGAAGCAACATAGAGACTGGAAGAAGAAACTTTGACTTGGGAGATTGAAGAAGAAGAGTTGGAGGAAGAGGATACCATCCAACCCATGGATGATGAACTAGGCACTCCAAAGGAACCTCCCCTTACAGGTGGTCATCTTCCATTCAGGGAAATGGGAATCACAACTCCATTGAAAGACAAAGTCATGGATGTATGTAGTGTAACGTTCAATCAACTTAAGAATAGTATCGTGTAGCAGAGACATAGATACTTCCTTAAGGATCCTCAAAATCGACTTTCAATTTATACAGAGAAGGTGATAACCTCCAAAATGATAAGTAATGTTAGAGTTATTATAGTGGAAAATGATCATGTCATGGAGTCACATAGAAAAACAAGTTTTTCCCATTTAATTAATGTCAAAATTTGTAATATCTATTATAACAACATGTCTTAAAATAAAATTGTAAATTTTTGTTAGTTTTAAAATTTAATTCTTCTCATCTCATAATATTAACTTATTATAATATTTATTTATTTATTTAAGTAATAATAATAAACACAAAATTATCTTTGTGATCATTTAAATTGATTATTAAATAGAAAATTTTAATGAAAATACAAGAGTTACAAAAATATTAAAATCTTTATAATATTTCACTTAGGAAGGAAGCCTTTTTTACATTTAGTTAGTTTCAAAGCTCAAACTATTGTAATGATGCTAAGATTATTATAATATTTTAATATTGTGAAATATATATTTAAAAATAATAAAAATAATATAGTTCTTAGAGGTATGAGACAAAGTCAAAACAATGATTTATTAAATTTAGTTTATTGATTTGAATTTGTAATTTGGATTAAGTTATTTAATATGATTATTAGATATTAGAATGATTGTTGTCAAAGTTAAAGAAATGAATAATTTAAATTTAAAATCAAAATGAATATTAAATTATTAATTTAAATTTAAATTCAAATTCAAAATTAAAATTAGAATTAGAATTAAATTATTTGCTGGTTTTTTTGGTTATCAAAGTTAAAGAAATGAATAATTTAAATTTAAAATCAAAATTAATAATAAATTATTAATTTGAATTTAAATTCAATTTCAAATTTAAAAGTATAATTAGAATTAAATAATTTGCTATAATGGTTTCTTGGTTGTCAAAGTTAAAGAAATAAATAATTTAAATTTAAAATTAAAATTAATATTAAATTATTAATTTGAATTTAAATTCAAATTCAAAATTAAAATTAAAATTAGAATTAAATTATTTTCTATAATGGTTTCTTACTATGGAAATATACATACAAATAATATATTTTTTTCTTTCATGTGGAATGTATCATAATTTAATAATTTTGATACCTACTAACATATAACAATAATTTAAAGCAATATTTATCTTATAACAAAAGCCATATCGTATAAATAAAAAACAATTTCATTAATCAAATTAGACTAATCAAATTAGATCAGGTCATTCTATCATTCACCAAAATGTACATGGAAAACGAATTCACCACAATTAGAATATGTTTTCTAAATTTTCACTAAACGAATAGAATGGAGTGAAAAACGCAAACCAAAATATGTTATTCGCGATTTCTTAATCGATAAAATGAGTGCAAATAATGTAAAAGTTTCTCCCTCAGTCACTATGCCCTTATCCACCTTATTTTCGTTCCTTACGCAAGGAAGCCATGCCACTAGATGCATCGACGCAGTGCCCTTTTATTCATCCAGGAATCAACTGGGTGACAATGATGATGCTCTGCCAACAATATCGTTAACAAATTCTTAAATATTTCTATTGGAAGATACGCCTTCTCCCATTGCTTCCCTTGATAACTTCTTCCACTATAAAACGTTCTCTAGCAGCTCTGCACCCAGTTCGCTTTCCATAACAATATTTATACATTTATCCACATCCTCATAAATGCACCAACAGACCCATGAGAAAGCACTTGCAGTTGTGGACACCATGGAACAACTAACCCTTGCCCTGATGTTTCCGTCATGAAATCCTCTGTCAATTTTTCGTAATTATCAATCTCCCCATGGGAAGAAGATGAACGAGTGACCCATAGGATGTTGGAATTTCTAATAATTCTAGAACAAATAATAGAGATAATGATACTCTCCTTCGAACACAGAATATCTGGACAGAGATTGCAGAATAAAACTTTTATTTCTATTTCATTAACAGAACTAAAAACTATTACAAAATGATAGATTTCTTCCTCTATGGAGGGATTCACAAAATATCATTGAGACTGATACAGGCACAGTGCTTTCAAAATTTCTCTCTGTCTCTCAAAATGCACAAACAGTGCTCTGTTATGGTTCACTGAGTTTTTCTCTGCCTGCGGGCTTACACAACGATACAAGACAACAATACAATCATCTCTATTACAATACTACGGGCCTTTTTTTTTATATGGAGTGGCGGAAATAAAAACATAAAACAAATTACAAAGAAAATAAATTTCCGAACATAAAATTTAACCTAAAAACTTTATATGCACAATATATGAGTGGAGCCCACTTCGCAATCGGCGATCGACGATCGGCAGAACATAAAACTTGGCGGAATGAACTTTGCAATTTCGATTTGCGATTTGCGATCAGCGGAACGGTTGAACAAAAAAATCCGATGTTGCGATTGCGATTGAGATCACATCGCACCATCAGCATCGGTGGAAAACATAAGCGGTAGGTAGAGTGGATATGTGATGTTGCGATTTCGATTCAGCGATTGTGATTGCATCACAAACATTCAATGAAACCTCGGTCTGGGCAGATGGCGATATGAAACTTGCAATTGCAATGTGCGATTGTGATAATCGCATCGCAAACTTTCATTTGAAGATAACATTTGGCAGATAACACTTTGCAACAAGCAATTGCGATTTGCGATTGTGGTGGGACCACATTGCATCGCATCGCAGCTCTCAATCGGCGGAACACATTGCGATGGCGGAACATTACAATGTTCCTTTTACGACTTGCGATTACGATTGTGATCACATCGCATCGCATCGGAACACTCCATATCAACAAGACACTTAACATAAAACTTGCGATTGCGATCGACAGTGAAGTGGTGGGGACCACTATCATGTGTCGTATTTAAAACTTAAAATACTTTTCCATTTAAACAAAATTTCTTCATATTTGGTTGTTGAGGGCTTAAAATCCCAAAAAGACAGTTTTTCATTAAAGCTCTGTTCTTGCGTGGTTGAACCACGAAAGTCTTCATTTCTTCTGCAAATGCGGCTACGCCCATACAAACATAACTTCACCTCTGCAAACTCGGCTGCTGCCCATCAAAATTAAATTCCATCGTTATGGTTTTCTCGATTCCTCTTGAATGCACGGTACTATGCACGCAAGCTGTCTGCCCCTTTGTACTCTGTTTCTACCTGCACAGGGTACGCAGGTGACTTTAATATTTCAACACTCCCCCTTAAAGTCAGCTGCTGGGTTATCAGTCATACACAAGCATTTTCTTAAATATTCAAAAATCTTTTTCCCCAATGGCTTTGTCAATATATCTGCAAATTTCTCCTCTGTTCTACAATGTTGTAAAACAATTTCTCCATTTTTCACCCATTCTCTGATATAGTGAAACTTAGCATCGATGTGTTTCGTTCTCTTGTGAAACACAAAATTATTTGATAATGCAATCGCAGAGCTATTGTCACAATATATCACTGTGCCCTTTACCTGTTCTTGACACAAATTCCTCAACATTCTTCTCATCCATACTGCTTGACACGTTGCTGCTATAGCTGCCACATACTCTGCCTCTGCCTCTACCTCTGTTTCTTTGAAGCCCGTGAAATGGCTCTTGAACCCATATGAAAAACATAACTGGATGTGCTTTTCCGATCATCTACACTTCTAGCCCAATCACTGTCAATGTATCCAATTAACTTAGAATTTTCTGAAGTAGTATATAAAATCTCATACCTTTTAGCTCCTTTCACATACCTCAGAATTCTCTTCGCTGCTTGCCAATGTGCTTCTTTTGGCCTCTCCATAAATATGGAAATCAAACTAACAACATGCATAATATCTGGCCTAGTTGCAGTCAAATACATGAGGCTGCCAACTATGCTTTTTTACAAACTTGGATCAAAATCCTTGCTATTGTCATCTTTACTCAACTTCAATCCCATTACTGTGGGAGTAATTTCTTCCTTACACTCCTGCATATTAAATCTTTCCAATACTTCATTGACATACTTTTCCTGTGAGATAAAAATCCCTTTTTTATTCTTTTCTACTTCTATTCCTAAGAAGTATCTCAACAATCCCATGCCAGTCATTTCAAATTCTTCTTTCATGACTATTTTAAAATTTTCACTGAGGTAATCATCATTACCTATGAATATTACATCATCAAAATATAACACAACAATGAGCATCTTACCATCCTTTTCTTTGATGTACAATGTGGGTTCTCCATCACATTTTTCAAACCCATTTTCTAGTAGATAGGAATCTATCCTACTGTACCATGCTCTTGGTGCTTGCTTCAGCCCATAAAGAGCTTTCTTCAATCTACACACTTTGTGTTCTTGGCCCTTTTTCTCATAGCTGAGAGGTTGTTCCACATAAACCTCTTCCATTAACACTCCATTTAAAAATGCAGATTTTACATCCATTTCATATACTTTCCATTTGTTTTTTGCTGTTATGGACAACACTGCTCTCACGGTTTCCATTCTTGCAACTGGTGCAAAAGTCTCTTCATAGTCTCTTCCATGTTGTTGCTTATATCCTTTGACAACAAGTCTGGCCTTGTGTCCTTCTATTTTACCTTCAACATTACTTTTGGTCTTGTAGACCCATTTTACTCCAGTGACTTCTTTACCTTCTGGGAGGTCAAATAACTCCCATGTTTTGTTCTTCTCTATGGCATTAATTTCTTCATCCATAGCTTCTATCCATTTTCTATCTTTTATAGCATCTTCAAAATGAATAGGATCATCAACTTGAAAATAAAAACAAAATAAGGAGTTCATACCTTCATTTTCCGCTTCCTGCTCATAAATCTCATTAAGATTTATGAATCTGGTTCCTCTTTCATTTGGTGTAGTTATGCTTGAAGAAGCACTCAAATCTACTCCATGTGGTGTGCTTGGAGAAGCACTCTCATTTCTTCTCAAGGGTGTTCTTACTCCTGCTTGAGGTGTCCCTTGTTGTCCTTGTGTTGGTGGAGGTTGCGCTACCGATGAGGTGTTATTTTCAGCCATATCTTCCTCATCCTGATCATGAGATAAATAGCTTTCGACATTTACTGTTTTCTCAATGCTTCCATCCAATGCTTCCTCTTCAATAAACTGAACATCTCTGCTTACAACAAACTTCTTTGAGGATGGGTTATACAATCTATATCCTTTGGAATCTTCACAATATCCAAGGAAGATGCACTTCTCCCCCTTACTATCCAACTTCTTCCTCAACTTATCTGGAATATGTGAATATGCCACACATCCAAAAACTCTCATGTGGGTGACTCCTTGTTTTCTGCCACTCCACGCTTCTTCTGGAACTCTGTTCATTACAGCTTTTGTTGGGCATCTATTCAAAATATACACAGCACAATTTGCTGCTTCTGCCCAATACTCATTTGGCAAGTGTTTTTCCTTCAGCATACTTCTCACCATTTCCATTATGGTTTGATTCTTCCTTTCAGCAACTCCATTTTGCTGCGGTGTGTAACTTGTAGAAAACTATTTGTGTATGCCATTCTCTCTGCAAAACGCATAAATTATTTCAAGATATATTCACCTCCTTTGTCATTTCTTAGAACTTTTATATGCTGCCCACTCTGTTTCTCTACAAGAGCTTTAAAGTGGAAATTTTTTTCAAAGACTTCACTCTTATATTTCAGAAAATAAACCCACACTTTCCTTGTGAAATCATCAATGAAGGTTAGCATGTAATTGCTACCTAAAATTGATGCTGTTTGCATCGGCCCACATAATTCTGATTGAATAATTTCTAAAGGTGCTTTTGCCCTTATGCTCTTTCCTGATGGAAAATTTTCTCTTTGTTGTTTTCCCAAGATGCAGCCTTCACATAGGCTATCTGGTTTCTCAATCAATGGTAGACCTCTTACCATTCCTTTTCTGTGCAACAAATTTAATCCTCCGAAATTGATATGTCCAAGTCTCAAGTGCCATAACCAGTTCTCATATTTCACTTCTTTCTGAAAGACCTCTTGAAATACAGCTGCTACATTCTTTCCTTTTCCCTTCAAGTCAGTGTTGAGCTTGAGTGGAAACATTCTATTGCTGGTCATTTGTATTTCAGCAATAATCTTCCTTCTTGGAGGTATATCCATTATTGCGCACACATCATTCTTGAAAAATAATTTGTAACCTTTGTTTATGAGCCGCCCAACACTCAAAAGATTACACTTCAAAACAGGAACATAATATACATCTGGCACAAACTTCTACTCACGATTTCTTGCACAGATACTAACTCTTCCTTTTCCCTTTACAGAGATCTTAGTATCAGTTCCTGTGGTTACTTCTGATTTAACTTCTTCACCAAGATTGGGAAACATTGCTATGTTTCCAGTCATGTGATTACTACAACCTAAATCCAAGAACCATACATCATCTTGTCTATCTTGCGCTACATTACATGTTAACAGAACATTCTTCAGGTTATTTTCTTCTTTTGCTACATTATCATTCTGCCTATTATTCATGTCATTTTTCTTTATCCTACATTCATTGGCATATTGCCCATATTTCTTGCAATAATGACATTGGACATTGGATTTGTCGTACCTTTTTCCATGTGCATGTTGGTGTCCACCTTGCTGGCTATTGCATTGGTCGTGGCTGTGATTCTGACTATTGCTCCTTCCATGTGAATGTGAAGGGATATTCCTTCCTCCTTTGTTTTGGCTTCTACCTCTTCCTCTTCCTCTGCCTTGACCTCTTCCTCTTCCAAAATGCATCTGGGTCTTGAAGGCATGCTCTAGAGATCGGTTTACTGTTCTTTCCAATCTCTATTCATGAGTCATCAACGATGCATGAAGTTCATCCACTGTGAACTTTGAGAGAACTTTAGTCTCTTCTATGGTGGTAACTATAACATCAAACCTTGAGGGTAGGCTCCTCAATCGTTTCTCCACAATCCTTCTTTCTTAAAGAGTTTCTCCATGGGACCTTATCTATGTGACCATCCCAATCACATGTGTGAAGAATGAGTCCCTATTATCAGACTCTTTCATGCAGAGAGTTTCAAAATATCTCCTCAGCAACTGTAGTTTTGCTGTCTTCACTTTATCCATACCTTGATAGGCTACTTTTAGAGTTTCCCATGCATCCTTGGATCTCTTAGCTACTTCTATCCTTGGAAAAACACTCTCATGTACTGCTTGATACAAATAGAAGAGGGCTTTAGAGTCCTTCTTTCTATTTCTCTTTAATATATCCTTCTCTGCCTGTGTTAAGGCATTAAAAGCCTGCTCATCATATGGTTCATCAAAACCATCTTCAAAAAACTCCCATAAGTCTTGTGAGGCAAACAGGGCTCTCATGGTAGTGACCCAATAATCATAATTCTTTCCATTAAATTTTGGAAGCTGAGCATTTCCAATAATCATACTAGTGCTTGGTCAGGCCATTGCTTATAAACTGAACTCTGAAATAAACTTGACTGTGTTTTTCAAACAAACTATCTTTCCTTCTTTAAAAGACAAACTCTGTCTCTGAGGACTACTCTTTTAAAAAAAACAAAAACTCTGTTTTTTTTTTTTTTGAGAAATACCTGGACTTTAATCTTCTGCTGAGCCGTGCATGAAGGAAAACAAATCTTCTTCTTCCTTCAACTTCTTTGACACCTTCAAAGAGCCTGGATTAGCTCTGATACCATGTTGGAATTTCTGATAATTCCAGAACAAATAATAGAGAGAATGATACTCTCCTTCGAACACAGAGAATATCTGGACAGAGATTGCAGAATAAAAGTTTTATTTCTATTTCATTAACAGAACTAAAAACTATTACAAAATTATATATTTCTTCCTCTCTGGAGGGATTCACAAAATATGATTGAGACTGCTACAGACGCAGTGCTCTTAAAATTTCTCTTTGTCTCTCAAAATGCACAAACAGTGCTCTGTTATGGTTCACTGAGTTTTTATCTACATGCGGGCTTACACAGCGATACAACACAATGTTCAATACAATAATCTCTATTACAATACTAGGGGGATTTTTTCTTTTTTTTAATATGGCGCGGCAGAAATAAAAACATAAAACAAATTACAAAGAAAATACATTGCCGAACATAAAATTTAATCTAAAAACTTTATATGTGTGATATACGAGTGGAGCCCACTTCGCAATCGGTGATTGACGATCGACGGATTGAACTTTGCAATTGTGATTTGTGATTTACGATCAACAGAACAGTTGAAAAACAAACTACACTATTATGATTGCGATTGAGATCGCATCGCACCATCGGCATCGACAGAAAACATAAGTGGTAGGCAGAGTGGATATGTGATGTTGCGATTGTGATTGAGCGATTGTGATCGCATCGCAAACATTCAATGAAACTTCGGTTTGGGTGGATGGCGATATGAAACTTGCGATTGCGATGTGTGATTGCGACAATCGCATCGCAAACTTTCATTTGAACATAACATATGGCGGATAACACTTTTCGGCGAGCGATTGCGATTTGCGATTGTGGTGGGACCACATCGCAGCTCTCAATCGGTGGAACACATTGCGATGGCACAACATTACAACGTTCCTTTTGCGATTTGTGATTGTGATTGTGATCACATCAAATCGCATTGGAACACTGACACTTAACATAAAACTTGAGGTTGTGATCGGCAGTGAAGTGGTGGGGACCACTATCACGTGTCTCATTTAAAAATTAAAAGACTTTTCCGTTTAAACCAAATTTATTCATGTTTGGTTGTTAAGGGCTTAAAAGCCCGAAAAGGCTATTTTTAATTAAAGCTCTATTCTTACGTGGTTGAACCACGAAAGTCTTCATGTCTTCTACAAATGTGGCTACGCCCATACAAACATAACTTCATCTCTACAAACTGGGCTGCTGCCCATCAACATTAAATTCCATCCTTACAGTTTTCTCCATTCCTCTTGAATGCATGGTGCTGTGCACGCAAGCTCTCTACCCCTTTGTACTCTATTTCTACCTGCACAGGGTACGCAGGTGACTTTAATATTTCAACATAGGAAAGAATATCCACTCTCGTTCATCCCAAGAGGTATCTCATGCATTTTTTCTTTTGAAATAATAACAACGCTTCCGAAGGAAACATACAAAATGTTTGCCGGTTCGTAGTCAGCCAATCCAAGCAGTTAGTTTTTGCCCACATATCTACACTAATGTCTTTATCATCGTCATTATTTCCATCCAAGAAAGTAGAGGGTATGAGAGGGCCGACGGTGCGAAGTAGAGCTATCAATTTCATTAAGTATATTTCTTCATACTCAAGTCCACCAAACGAATTTCTGAGTATCCACGTTGCTTCAGATAAAGTATTAAACTGATCCAAAAAAATCCGAAAGAGAAGCCCATATTAATTAGAGGGTTGAAAAAAGGATGACATGTCTAGTACTTTCAACAAGGTCAACCCGGGTATTGAGACCAGGTATGTCGGCTTCTCTGTTCCATCCCACGCCATTGCTGAATATAAAAAAGAAGATTAAATCAACTCAAAATTCAATGAAAACATAGAACATATTGTCGTTATTGAAAATTTGAAAGTGTACCTAGTCCTCTATTGAAATGGTAATAGATGGAGTAAACTACACACGATTGCGTCCATAAAAAGGTGAGAGTAATATTAAACTTCTTTGCAACTTTAGGAACCCAAGAAAACAGGGATTCAACAAATATTTTTGACTTAAGCGTTTAGCCTCTCTATGAGATTTGTCAACGAGAGTCCTCCAATGTTGCACAACATGTCCAACCTCATATGGCGATCCTTGGGCCGATTGAAATCTAGTGGAAGGCCATCCGAGATTGTTTCAAACTGAAATTTCACAGAGTTTTTTGAAGCCTCGGGCACTGCACCTTTCACCCGTAACATGCGCTTTCAGTTCTCTTTAGTCGTCACAAACGTGACTTGCAGAAGAAAGACACCAGGAAGAAAACCTCCACGACATGGGCAATCAGGTAGTGCTTTGCTTTGCTTGGCATGCTCAAATTTCAAATTTTTAATTTCAAATAAAGTACTATTCCATGCATGGTAATTTAATTGAGTAATCCTCGAAGAAAAGGGTGGTAGGTCCTATTCATTTTCAAACCTCCCATGAGATGCAACATTGGGATTTGCATCAAAAAGGAGTTGCCAGAAAATCACCATGCTATGTATGATCACCATCAATAGCAATGTCCCATCCATCTCAAAAAGTCGCATTATATACTACTCCAATTCTTTCTTTTGCTACCTTTCTTCAAATTGAGGTTGTTGACCAAATGATAAGATGCAAGTGACTTTTATTTATCATGCCCAATTGAATTCCTTTTTCACTTGCGCCTTTGAACTTTTTGTTCCTTGAGCTCCCAATCCAATTCGTAGTTCGTGCTTTGCGGATTTGTTTTTTTACTTCATGTTGCGTGGTGGCTTGTCGCACTTTTTGACGAAATGGCGAGTATGATTTCGACAATTTAGTTTTGTATGTTTTCCAATATTGCCACACTTTTTTGTCTTCATGGGTGCGATGAACCAACTAATGAATGCACTGATTTGGACTCTTTAAGAAATCAATGGACAACTTTTGAACTGCATTGAATGAGATTTTTAGAGTGCTTAGGTGCGTTAATAATGAAAATTGTTAGGAATTAAAAAAAGTGTGACTTTTGTCTTTTAGTTTAACTCAAAAATCCAACTCACCCTCGCCTTGACTGGCTTAGTTGTGGATATATTTTCCATTCTCCTCCTAATATTCTTGATCTCTCTACTCCAAATTTTTAGTTGTTTCTCTCAAGGAATATTATACAACCTCATGCTATTATACCATGAAAAATATTGCAGATACATAAATACATAAAGAATATATTCAAAATTGGCAATGGGGTGAACAAATCTTCTCATCGACGAGTAACACCTAAATAGATTACAAAGGAGACAAGGTAACAACAATAATAAATAACTGAGAAATTCCCAAAAACTCAACTAAATGAATTGAATTCAAACTAACTATGAGACCTAACAGACTCTAAGGTTAATGTTCTTAACATAAACTATGATGATAAACTTAGTCATAATATATTTATCATTCTAAACCAATGCTTAGTTTTTGATATATATATACCATAATTAAGAAGTTTTTGGAACCCTATATGTAACATGATTGTAACAATTTTGGATTTCTCTAGATGTGTGTGTCACCTTCATTCTCAATAATTAGTAGTGGTAGTTCCATATACAACACATAGTGAATAACATATAGTGTTAGTTCTTGGTGGAAAAGGTTTGTGCCTAGTTATGTGTTCTAACATATAAAGATAGCTTTTTATGTCTTAACAAAGAGTAAGTGTCTAATAATAAAAAAGTCCATGAAGTGTTATTGCAACTACTGCCACACTACAATCAATAGAAATTCGAGTCATTAGGACCCTAATATGTCAAAGGTATGTCACTATGTATTTTTGAAATAATCTATTGAATAATAAGTTAAGCCACCTATAATAAAAACTGACTTCATTTTCTAGCATAGCATGGAATTATCATAAACAATGTTTACCTTATATTTATAATATATATATTTTTTATTTTTTTAGTTAAAAAAATAAGCATACTTCTATTAGAGGAAAAAAGTAGTTACATTGAGCATGGATTATATGCATAATAATTCTATATGGTGCCTCAATAACTAGACAAAAAAATCCTTATGCAGGAAATAGGAATACAAAAACCTCCAAATCGCTCGAATATACTAAAAGGAAACAATCATAGATAATCTGATCAACAAAATAGGTTAGGGAATTAAAACATCTACCAAGAACGACAAAGGACCAACAATGAAGATGTCGTGGGATGCCAAGGAGATGAGAAAAACCTTGATGTTGCGTAGATGTGCACAAAAATATAAGCTAAAAGGAGACAAAAATAGCGTAGAAAGTAAAGGCTCCATAACTGTAATAAAGTTGTCGAAAAGGATGGAGTGGAAGATATTCCTGGTCATAACAGTCCTACCAAACTTGGAGAGGGAATGTTCTTTTTCTCGATATACATATGAGAAATTGATTCCATTAAAAAGTTGATCTACAACATCCAGTTGAATAATTAAGGAGGCCCAAAGGAGGAAGATCCCTTCACCCATTCAATAATAGTTTTGGGGTCCTCTAAAACCCCCATCTCATCAATCTTAATTTCTATTGAGTATTTATATTAGATAATTTTTGCTATATTATTAATCAATATGTATGTAATTTCATGTATTAGTTTTGTATTCAAAATTTGAATATGGAAATTGATATATATGTTGTAGGGGTTTTTGTGGATAGAATATAAAAACCAAATTACACTAATAGTAAGGTTTAATATTAGGATTTATAGTAATGTTTTTATAATATAAGATTTAATATTTATGGTTTAATATTAGATTTACAATATTGGATTTTAATATTAAGGTTTATAATATTACATTTATTAACATTAATATTAATAAATAATGTTAACAATTTTTACATTTTAATAATTAATAATATAATTATTAATAAAACTTTAAAATTTAAGATGTTATTCATTATAAGAATATGAACTTATGGGTGTTTATCAACCACATTTACTGATGTGGTTGTGCATATGTTTGATATAGGCCTATCTGTTTATATGAACCACATTTATTAATGTGGTCATGCTAGTTATATAATTGAAAGCAATATAAATCCTAAAACAACTACCTTAATTTAACCAAGTTTCCTGTATCCAAAGCAACAACAACATAGTGTCAATTCTACATAAATACACAAATATAAATATAATGTCAAAGTATAGTGTCAAATAATGGCACTACAAGGCCATAAAGACACAAGTTTAGTCAACTCTAATATAAGGGATAGTTGCATCCTAACCAAGAAACCCTCACAAGAAATAAAAAAAACACTACAAACATTAATCTTTGCAATTTTGTAAAATAGTAAAAAGTAGGTCGTCTTTTTCCTTAATGAAATTCAAGTTTTATTCGACATATAGTAACATAATTTCTTAACTACAAAACTAGAACTACAGTGTAAGTAACAACGTGAACTTGAATGGGGATATAATTTCAATGCATTTTTTAGCATGAAACCAAATATAATGTTAGCATTGAAATTAAGAGGAATATTATGAATATTACCTTGGTAAAGTGTTTCTAACTTTGTTGTTCACTCAATTCGATGGATCCATTTTCACTATTTTCCAATGAATAATTGTATTCCTTTTATATATAGTGTAATGAAAAGATTTGAATATTTTTCATTTTTTATTTTAATGTTTTAATATAACAAGACCACATCACCACTGAAAATATCTTCATATTTCACTGTTGAATGTTGATAAAAACCTTACATTAATTTAATATCATATTCTAAAACTATATTAAACAAAAAAGAGAATCTGAGTGAGGATAAATTGCCCTTCCAAACCACCATAAGAGATTCGTTAGAGAAAGATGTGAATATCATTCCAAAGGACAAAAGAACAATGTTTTTCAACAAGCCTCTTATATATCGAGAGGAAGCGTTTATTTTTCGACAAAATAGAAAATGAACAGATATAAACATATCACTTAGAATACTTGTAGAATTAAGAAACAAATAAATGATCAACAATACACCATTGATGGAATATAAATTCTATATCTTCATTATTCCTAAAGAATGTTGTACATCATATATATAAATACAATAATGGCACAAATGGATTCATATCAAATATTTTCCGGTCTAAATCTCATATAGATTTGCAAGTCAACACATTGGATTTAGTTTACAAGTTTTCTTAGACTCTAATAACTAATATCCATAACATACACTAACCCAAATATTAATCACGAGCATTAGGTGTCTAACATTCCCTCCTTAATCTGAATGGATGTATCAAAGTTGAAGAATGAGAGAAAAAAATGCAAAAAAAATGCAACACAACCAAGAGTTGTATGTCTCTCATAAATGGTTTTCAAGGATGACTCGAAACAAAAAGATGGGAGAAATCAAGGTCTCAACTAATGATGGTTCAAATATGACCACCAACTCTTGAACTATCATATCAATTCTTGAACAAACCAAATTTGGAACTATCAAAGGAGTTCCTAAAAAAATTCCTAATGTGGCATCTTCTCCTAGTGGAAGTGCTTCTTCACCATAAACTGGTGTAGCAGATCCCGAAGTAACTCTGCAGGTGGAGTTTTAAGGATAGAACACACCAACCAAAAAATCAACATGCCAAAAACATGCAACCATGCCCATAGAGTATAAAATCTCATAGAACACAAATTCATCTATGATCTAATTAGAACTTGGATTTGACTGCAAACTCAGACTCTAGGTTGTAGCAGTAAACTTTGATTATCTTTGACTTAGGTTCGCTTGATAAACCTTCAAACCTATAGAAAACCATAAATTCCATAAATTCATCCTTTATGAGATACAGGTTGAGAAGATGAAGTAATATTCTCTGCAAGACTGATTAACAATTTAGAATAAGCTCTATGGTATGACTTGTAAATTTTATTGGCAGTTGTATGCCAATCCCAATTAGTAATCCATCCAAAATTAAATTTCTCTCTTGCAGATACTTGAAACTTATGTTTGAATGATGATTCTTCATTCCGAAATTTTCACACGGATGAAGATCATAATAGTGATGTTTCACATGTCCAACTTTGTCACAATGTTGGCATCTTATAATTTGTTTTGGTTGTGGAACAACATCACCCAAAAATCCAACACTATGAAACTATATACACTTTGAAAAGTCAGGAACATGAAATGAAAAGTCCTTATTATATCTCACGAAATTTTTATTTTTTTTGTGCACAATTTCTTTCCAAGATATAATTAATGTCTTGGGAATTGTAGGTTTCACATATGCATATGAATGAACCTTACATACCCTTGCCATGTTGGCACATTGGACATTTTTTTCAGCTACATCCAAATTTTCTCCTAAAATGTCTTTGCAAATCTAATTAAAATTTAACTGTTGATGGGAGTCACAATAAAAAATGGAGTTGTTCTAATTAGAAAAAAGTTCAAAATCAGAATGTTTTTTTTTATATTTAATCTCTTTGTAACTTTGACTCAAGGTCAAGAAACTCAAACTGTCTTTTATTATTTTGCAAACATGGTGGGATGTCGGAGAGTGTGTCCTTGCTGATTTGGAGTGTGTCATGAACAATATATGGTATTAGAGTGGTTAGTAACTCAAGTAAATTACTAATTAGAGTCATTTTATAATAAATAAAGCTTATAAAATTAAGGGTGTGAGATACCACCGAAAATTTACCTTATTACAATGAAAATCAATAAGAAAATCGTACTACAAATTATTGATATTCTTGATACTACTACAAATAAAACCGGCCCAAGAAAACGGAATTCATGTAAGAACAATGAGTATAGTACAAATACAACCTGATATTGAATGTTAATTGAACAATGAAGAAGAAAGACCTTTGCATTCACATACACAAGAATGACATGATGGATGATCTACCAACCATGTCAAACCTTGCAAGAGATTGCAAGCCCTTACAAGTCTAAACTTTAAAAAATAGCAAATGCAGAACATCAACGTATTGACAATCAAGAATTGTGACCAAGTTAGCAACTCATTACTACACAGTTGTAAACAAAGACTTCAATGTGCCACTTGACTGCAAGGACATTCTTATACCAATATATGTAACAAATATAAATCAAAGCATAAAAATGATTAAGCTTTTCCGAAGCTTTTTAGTTTTGTCTGTGTGTAATGAATTTTTCTCTTCGTGGTGTTGGGGTTCCAGTGTTTCAGCCAGATTGGCAAGACCAAAAGACTAGACAACATCAAAACCGCTTTGGGATCCTAGGATCTAGCCCTCCTAGATCTAGAGAGGGATCTCTCCATAAAAGCAAAGAATGATATATCTTTGAGCCTAAAAATGAGGTATTAGGCTAGGTATGAAGCACAAGGGGTTTTTTAAATGATTTGGTTGTTGGTTTGGAGATCATTAACTGGGAAGGTTATGGAATGAAAGGAACAAAGTAGCAGGATGTTTCGGAAAAAGAAGATAGGTCAAGAAAGTGCCAGTCCATTGGGCTATGGAGTCATGAAAGGGGATTACTTGCATAAAAACTAACCAAGGCTTTCCATAGGGCAAGTCATATATACTAAAGGATCTTTTAGATAGATGGTGGAATGGAACATTAAGGAGTGAAGGTGACAGAAATAAAGAAACCCAAACGCAGTCTGGAGATCAGGTCAGATATCATTTAAATCCAGACCTGCTTTGACGTACTCAAAGGAAACTCTCAATGAAGACACAAAGGGTAGCTTTAAGATAATTTTAGAGGTAATTTAACTCCAGGCCTACTTTCAGCATACTCCAAAGGAAAAAACAAAGTTAATATTTAACACAGAGCAGGGCCTAAGATCAGAAAAGGACTTTTAACCTTCAATGCTTTTGACACTAGCTCAAGAGATATTAGAAAGGCCAATCTATTGGAAAAGGACCCCAGTGGATAGGGCTAACTCTAAATCCCCAGTATCCCAATTCTTCTAGCTTAAACCCAACAAGAACATCTAAGCAGCAACTCCAAATTCAGACATCAGTAAGCATGGGCATGCCAACATCTTTGACTGGTTAAATTATATGAATTTGCTCCTGGATTCACTATCAGTAGAAAACATCAAAGATAAGGAGAGCAATGGGCATTAAGGTACCATGCAGGGGTATATCCTCAGCCTGATTTACTGATTCTTATCAGATAATAGTGGACAATATGATTAAACATGGAATAAGCAAGGAAAACATCACCCGTAATATAGACCAGGATCCTGTGAAATTTGCTTATTCAATTGATGTGAAAAAACAATCACATACTTTGAGCTCAATGGCTGATTACAGTCCAAAATTCTCCTCCCAACCTACTAATTTACAAACTACTAAGCTACTTTTCCCCAATAATCTGATCTAACAGTCGAACGAATCCCTACAACTCACAACAACCTTTACAATATGTTCTTCAGGGGTTCTTATAGAAGAATAAATAATAACAGGAGTAGATGTAAATTTAATTGACTCATTAAGGCAGAGTGGAGGCAGTATTCGTGCCCACTCTGCTTTATGGCTCTGCACTATATTCTGTAGTTTGGTTCAAAGTCTTAGTCAGGCTGACAACGTCTTCAGGTATGTTCTTTGAAATATTGTCTGACTGTATGGTACTATGTAATTGCCTTCTGACATAAGTAACCTAGATGGAAAGTCTGCAAGGTCTCCAGGTTTCTCCATACTTCCATAACTGCGGTCCTGATAGTCCTTCAGAAGCTTCTATCAGTGCAATAACTTTTAAGGGCTTGAGGAGGCATAGAGAACGTTGCATGAAGGTGTCCCTCCTGAGAAAATATGTTCTGTTGTTATTAAAAAACAAATATGGCTTGTTTCATGTGCTTAGTATTCATTAAGCCCTTAACCATCTTCATGATCTTTAAACTGTGTCTTCGTCCTTTGAACACGATTAAAATCATTAATCTTCAATAATAAGCAGTAATCCTTTAATCTGTCTCTGCTGATACACTTTGCCACTACTCTAGTGGTTGTCTCTGTGCTCTGAATCACAGCGACTGTGATCATGGAGACAGAGTGAATTTCTCACTCTGTAAACCCTGCACAATATAATAACTCGTTATGAAAACCAGGGGGGTGGTGGAAGATGCTGTGGAGGCCTGTGAAATGGTGGTAGAAATGGTGAATGCAGATGAAAAAGGGTGAAAAACGTTGCGGAGTGGTGAAGAAACAGGGCTGTTGAAAGTCTGGTACGAGGAGGACTGCAAAACGTCCGATTAGAATAGACACCGGAGATCAACGGTCAGGATTTTCTGGGGAAGTCTGTCTCAGAAGGTTAGGCGGAAGAAATAAGATTTAATGCTAAAACCCAAAGTTTAACGTTTGGGTGAATTACAAAGAAAAAGGGTCAAAATGCATGATATCGGAGGCTTTAGGTGGGACCCGGAGGGCGGAGGGCAATTTTAATTGCGGACCGTCAGATCTCAGGAGGAGATCAATGGCGGAGGATCTTCGGATGAAACTATGTGGAAACCCGATGGAAGAAAGTTAAATGGGAATGCGATGGAATGGGAACCGTTGATCTGATCAGATGGACGGCTGAGATTGATGATGGATCTTTCGGGGGCGAAGGAGGGAAAGGTGGTTTCGATGGGAAAAACCGCTGGTGTCGCGCTGCCTCTGAGTGGTTTTAAAATTTCAGCCAAAAACGCGATATATTTCGCCGCTTGCCACTTGTCCTTCCAAAACTGCTTATATCGCATGATTTTGAGATGTTAAAGCTTAGACACGAGATTTACACGATATGCTTCCTGACCGTTGGATGTGGAGCGATGAGATCTGACGGTGGGAGATGGAGCGCGAGATGGGAAAGTGCACAGTTAGTTAGGTGGGGGGGAGGTCAAAGCAGATTAGATCTCAATCATTGGATCTATAGAATAGACGATCAAGATTAAAAGAGGGAGCGGGAAGGGAAAGGGGTATGTGAACGAGCGGGAGGGATGAGAGTCGTTGGATTGGCAGAATTGGACAGCGGGGATTAAATTGGAAATCGCACATCGGAGGAGGGGAAAACGATCGGGAAATTGGATTTGCAAAGTGCGATTAAGCGATAGCCATTCGATATGAAGGGCGATCGACGACCCATATGCAATCGGAGGGTAATGTAGAGAGGGGATGGGTGGAGAAAGATTAAGAGCGATAGTCGTAGATCTAATGTAGATCAACAATGGAGATCGCTACGGAGAACGATAGAACAAATACCCAATCGCATCGGAAAAATAGGGATAACAAAGGAAAAGGCCCTGTGGATCGTTCTGATTGCAATTAGTGCCCGGGGCTTAGCGATTGGTCTTGGGCATGGGTCATATGTGGGGAAGTGGTTAAGGGCTTAGCCGAAAGGGGCTTAAGCATGTAATGAAAAATAAGTGTTTTTAAGCCAAAAAAGAGGATTTTTAAGGCTTTAAAAGGGGTTTTGGTAGGCAAAAAAGGAGGTTTCTAAACCAGACAAAGGGCAATTGTGAGGTTTAAAGGGGAGTTAGGTTGATCTGGAGGGTTAATGAGGGGTTTTTAGGGAAAATTTGTGAGGGGAACAAGGGATGAAAAATGGGGTTTTGAGGGGACAAATAGGCAAATGGAGGCCTTTTCAACAACAGTTTCTTTCACAAAAAATGGGGCTTTCAAATGGAAAAAGTAGTGAAGATTTTTCAAAGGGAAAAAGACACATGGAGGCTTCATGAATGATATCTTTTTAGAGGAAATGTATTTCTTGAAGGCTCAAAAACATTTTAGCCACCTGTTTTCTTGTCAAAAAATTTATAGGTGGCTAACACGTGGGATCAAAGCAAGATAACTCCTTACCACTTTAGCTTCTTCATTGGTGGTGATGTCCTCCTGGCCACAACATTGATACATGCTTTTTCAAGGAGACAATCACAACGCAATTGTCTATTTTATTATCTTTTTCTGCACAAAGGTGCACACACAACTTCAAAACTCCTCGTTTAGGAACATAGACTATATAAACTCATGGATTTTGAAAGAAGCATACTAGAACTCTCTTGGTATATTTGCAAAATATATTGATCTTCCAAATTTCCTTGATCATTTAAAGATGAAAACATTGTATATAACTCATTGATATGGTCGTAGTCACTAGAAATTGACTGGCAGAACACAATCCCTATTCTCGCATGTACATTAGGTGTAGAAAATTGCATAAAACCAGGTGGTCACACATTCTGGAAAGTAGTGGAATCTGGGTAGCAAGTGGGGGGATTTATTGGTTATAGGGTTGATGATTTTTGGTGTACATGCACCTAGATTAACTTTAGTTCAACTCTAGAGACTGCATGCAATGTGTACTTTTCTTTAGCTAGTTAACTTGAGTGCTTTACATGCACATGGTTAGCCTTAATTAGCCTTAGTTCAACTCTAGATATTTCATGTGATATGCACTTGTTTTTAGCTAGTTAACTCGAGTGCTTACATGTGATGTGCACTTGGCTTATCTAGTTAACTCTAGTGCTTGTATATGGTGCATATGCACATTAGCAGAACATAAACCACACTTAGCTTCAATTAGCTTTAACTATCCATAGTTATTGCATGTACAACTAAGCTTAACTCAGTTTCCTTTATATATTGATTCTAAAACTAATATTGAAGAATTAATTTCATTCTTTACTCCATTCCTGCTCAGTACTTTCTTCTCTTGCAAGTTTGTTCATTGTTTTGAAAATTTATATCTTTATGTCTCAAAATCTCACATGGTATCAAAGCCTAGACACATGTTTTATTCCCCCAAGCTGCGTTTGAGGGGGGGTGTTGATTCCCTTGAGTTTTGTTTGAGGGAGGGTGTTGGAGTAATTGTCACACCTCTATGGAATCTGTAATTCCCACCCCGGGGATCCTAGTTACCAGTTTGGAAGTTTACCACTACCTATGGGTTTTTGTGTAACGAAAAAACCTCCGCACCTCTATGGAATCCATAATTCCCACCCTAGGGATCCTAGTTACCGGTTTGGAAGTTTACCACTACCTCCGAGTTTTGGTGTAATGGAAAACCTCACATGGAAACAGAACACAGGGTTTGTAATCAGTGCACAAGGAATTTTTATTTGCATATTCAGAAGATTGAAGCAACAACCACAAAGTGAAAGAATGGAATTCCCAACTTCCACTATTCTGATTCCATACAATTACCATGAATGGAAACCAATGAATTTTCTTCATCTTAGGAGCAAAGGCTTGTACCAAATAGTCATGGGATTTGAGACAGATCCAATTTCAGAGGATGAGAAGTCATATTGGCTTAACAGATCTGACATCACTTATGGAAGATTGTGTTTATCTGTGTCTCATGATATTCCTTATGAGATCACTAAAAAATGTT
Source organism: Pinus albicaulis (assembly GCA_034641835.2). Taxonomy (NCBI): domain Eukaryota; kingdom Viridiplantae; phylum Streptophyta; class Pinopsida; order Pinales; family Pinaceae; genus Pinus; species Pinus albicaulis. Next base: position 75,856 of record JAXQQM020074570.1, read on the forward strand.
TATGGGGGGTTTTTCTTCCCACTGGGTTTTCCCTCTTTCCTCCTTTTCATGCATTGTATATGGGTACCTAAAATGTCCGTGTTGGCGGGACTCTTTAATTTTTCATCACACTCACATAAGTTATGCATAAGGGCGGGTGTTGGTGTACATGCACCTAGATTAGCTTTAGTTCAACTCTAGAGATTGCATGCAATGTGCACTTTTGTTTAGCTAGTTAACTTGAGTGCTTTACATTCACATAGTTAGCCTTAATTAGCTTTAGTTCAACTCTAGATATTGCATGCGATGTGCACTTTCCTTTAGCTAGTTAACTTGAGTGCTTACATGCGATGTGAACTTGGCTTAGTTAGTTAACGCTAGCGCTTGCATATGGTGCATGTGCACATTAGCGGAACATAAATCACACTTAGCTTCAGTTAGCTTTAACTATCCATATTTATTGCATGTACAACTAAGCTTAACTCAATTTCCTTTATCTATTGATTATAAAACTAATATTGAAGAATTAATTTCATTCTTTACTCCATTCTTGCTTACTCCTTAGTTCTCTTGCAAGTTTGTTTATTATTTTTCAAATCTAGATCTTTGTGTCTCAAAATCTCACAATGATGCATTTCTAGCAATGCCCTTGTCACAATTCCTTTTGTGCCATTGTTTGGGGAAATGCATAAAGAACATTTCAACCCTCACCGTTCGTTGTCTTCGCCGATGAAAGAGTGAGAGAGGCTAACAAATTTAGATTAGAGCATAGTGAGAATCATGTTTTATTCTACTATTATGCATGGGAAACATATCCTAAATATTGATGATCACGAGAATGTATTGTCCACTAATAGGAGAGGTGTGTTCACATGATGCATAAAATGAATAACAGTAATCATCAGAGGCTGCTAGCTATAGTAAGAGTGCCCATTAATTTCTACGTGCTATACATTTTCAATGTTGACATTAAATGGATGGAAGTTCTCTAATCCTAACAACAACTAGATAAAAAACTTTCATGAACGATTCGTAGGCCAATGTGACAACACATCTTTTGTTTGTGGTCTTATGAAACACAATAGTTAGAGAGTAAAAGGGGCATTGTATTTATGGATGCCATGGGCTTGTGGTATTCGTGGAAAGGGAATCACACCGAGAGGAAAAAAAATGTATTGTGAAAATGATTTAAATTTAAAAAATTAGAGGCTTTTTCAATATTTGACATTTAAAAATAAAGATTGAAAAATTAATAAATGTGTCGAATCTATAAAGGCAAAACTGTTTGAAACTGAAAAACTGTTTGGATTGAAAAACTGTCTTGGAAACCTTTCATTTCTGTTTGCAAGCCTTTCATTTCATCCATTGGATGATATATACCATAAAAAATATTTTCAAATTATAAAATCCAAACCATTCATCATTTTTTATATTTTAAATAATTGAAATTCATTAACGACCTAACTATATAAAGACTTATTTCTACAAATATAATCATCATTTACCCCTGATTTTGATAGCTATCTCTTCTCCGAAGAAAATCGTGACTCCTCTATAGACATTATCAGAAGAAAACACTATTTCATTAAACCTTGAAAAACTATTAAAAAATGGCTCAGAACTGTTGTTCTACCTTTAAAAAAAATACAAAAACTGTTGCACACGCAGTGTTGAAATTTTATCTCTGTCTCTCACACTGACACAGTCAACAATGCACACACAGTGCTCACTGTTTTACATACAGAGTCCCTTACTGCGTTCAGGCATATTACATACACAGTCCGCAACCTCTGTTTTTTAAATTCTGCCTTCTGGCTTTTACAAGATGCACTACACAGTCATTACTATGCTCTTCTCAGGATATATTCAAAACACAATTTTTTTTTTCATTTGCTGCTCTCTGTTTTTTTAAATACAAAGTCATGCCAAAAAAAATAAAACAAACTTTACATTATATATATTATAAACATTAAATTTTTATAATATATATATATATATATATATATATATATATATATATATATATATAAATTTTAAGTCAAAAGACTTAACAAAATATGTTGCGGCATTTTTAAAAAACAAAAAAAATTAAACTCTTAACCTAAGGCATAAAACCTTTATCACAGATTTCAAACATGAAATTAAACCCATATTCATAATTTTTATCGCATCCAAAATCGGTTGGTCTGAAGTCAGTCTCCAGACGCACGATAAAAGTTAATTGAGCTTATAATTCCTTATCGGGTCCAAATTAGGCCTATCCACATTAGCTCAATTCCTATGTGATCGCCTCCTGATCGGTTTTCGGTTGGTGATGTAGATTAGGTGGGCTCTCCAACTGTTGACATGAACCCAATTCAAAAACAAATGAGCACGGGGAAGAACTGTGGTTTCAATGCGATATGTGCAAGTTTAAAGCGGCATGGTAGATTTTAAAACGGTGGTTGAAGAAGATGATGATGTATATTAAAATTGAGGTGGGTTGCGTGGTGTGTGAGCCACGAAATTTTACTACATATACAGGCTATGACCATGAACAAGAAATGAAATTGTAGGTTTTGAATGCAGGGTTTTAATGTTTGATGGAGTGTAGGCAACGATGAGAAATTTGCAGCACCTGATGTCCTTCAAATTCCCATCACATTAAAACTCTGCCACTCTAGAAGTTGAATTAATATTTCAAACACTCCCCCTTAAATTCAACTGATGGATTCTCTTCCATACCCAGACTTTTTCTCAAAAAATAAAAAATTTTCTACCCCTATGGTTTTGTCATTATATCAGCAAACTGCTCTTCAGTTCTGCAATGTTTCAAAACAATTTCTCCATTGTTCACTAGCTCCCTGATGTTGTGATACTTGGCATCAATGTGTTTCGTTCTTTTATGAAAAAATGAATTCTTTGAAAATGCTATTGTTGAGCTATTATCACAGTAAATTGTTGTGCCTTTTACATGTTCATGATGCAAACTCCTCAACATTCTCCTCATCCATACTGCTTGACATGCTGCGATTGTAGCTGCCACATACTTTGCCTCTGTTGTTGATAAAGCCACAATTGGTTGTTTCTTAGAAGTCTATGAAACATTGAAATGGCTCCTGAACCCATATGAAAGACATATCCAGAGGTGATTTTCCTATCATCTATACTTCAAGCCCAATCATTGTCACTATATCCAATCAATTCATAATTTTCTGAAGTGGTGTATAAAATACCATACCTTCTTGTTCCTTTCACATACCTCATAATTATTTTTGATGCTTGCCAATGTGTCTCCTTTGGCCTTTCCATAAATCTGGAAATTAAACTCACAACATGCATAATATCTGGCCTAGTTGAAGTCAAATACATGAGACTGCCAACTATGCTCTTATAAAAAAATGGATCAAAATACTTGTTGTTGTCCTCTTTCTTAACTTCAATCCCATCAATGTGGAAGTAATTGCTGCCTTGCAATCCTGCATATTAAAACTTTCCAAAAATTCATTTACATATTTATCTTGAGAAATAAAAATCTTATTTTCATTTTTCTCTACTTCTATTCTTAAGAAGTATTTCAGCAATCCCATATCAGTCATCTCAAATTCATCCTTCATGATTGTTTTAAAATTCTCAATGAGGTAAGCATCATTACCTATAAATATCACATCATCAACACACAAAAAAACATTCAACATCTTACCATATTTCTCCTTGAGGTATAATGTGGGTTCTTCACATTTTTCAAACTCATTTTCTAGTATATAGGCATTTGTCCTACTATACCATGCTCTTGGTGCTTGTTTCACCCCAAAAGAGCTTTCTTCAATATGCAAACTTTGTGCTCTTGGCCTTCTTTCTCATAGCCTAGAGGTTGTTCAACATAAACCTCTTCCATCAATACTCCATTTAGGAATGTTGATTTCACATCCATTTGGTAAACTTTCCACTTGTGTTGTGCTGCTATGGACAACACTGCTCTTATTGTTTCCATTATTGCAACCGGTGCAAAAGTTTCCTCATAATCTCTTCCTTGTTGCTGCTTGTAGCCTTTGACAACAAGTCTGGCTTTGTGCCTTTCAATCTTACCTTCAGCATTGATTTTGGTTTTATAAACCCATTTTACTCCAATTACTTCTTTGCCTTTTAGGAGATCAACTAATTCCCATGTCTTATTCTTCTCTATGGAATTAATTTCTTCATCCATAGCATCTATCCATTTCTTATCTTTCACTTCTTCTTAAAAATGAATAAGATCATCTACATGACAATACAATACAAATAAAGAGTTCATACCTTCATTTGCTACCTCTTTCTCATAAATTTCATTCAAACTTCTCAATCTGGTTCCTCTTTCACTTGCTGAACTTGTGCTTGTAGAAGCACTCAAATCTGCTCGTTGTGATGTGCTTGGAGAAGCACTGTCATCACTTCTCAAGGGTGTTCTCATACCTGCTTGTGGTGTCCCTTGTTGTCCTTGTGTTGGTGGAGGTGGTGCTGCTAATGAGGGATGTATTTCAGCTATCTCTTCCTCATTATCATCATGAGACAAATAATTTTTTACATTCACTATTTTCTCAATGCTTCCATCCCAAGCTTCTTCCTCAATGAACTATATATCGTTGCTTATAACAAAATTCTTGGTGGATGGGTTATACAATATATATGCCTTGGATTATTCACTGTATCCAATAAATATGCACTTATTCCCCTTACTGTCTAACTTATTTCTTAGCTGATCTGGAATGTGTGCATAAGCCACACAACCAAAAACTCTCATGTGGGTAACAAATTGTTTTATGCCACTCCATGCTTCTTTCGGAACTCTGTTCATTACAGCTTTGGTTGGGCATCTATTCAAGATGTATGTTGCATAATGTACAACTTCAACCCAATAATCATTTGACAAATGTTTTTCCTTCAACATACTTCTTACCATGTCCATGATGGTTCTATTTTTCCTTTCAGTAGCTCCATTTGGCTACGGTGTGTACCTTGCTGTAAATTGCTTGTGTATCCCATTTTCTCTACAAAAACACAAAAAATATTTTGAGATATACTCTCCTCCTCTATCAGTCCTTAAAACTTTAATATGTTGCCCACTTTAGTTCTCAACAAGAGCTTTAAAGTGGCAAAACTTCTCAAACACTTCACTCTTAAATTTCAAAAAATAAACCCAAATTTTTCTTGTGAAATCATCAATAAAGGTCAACATATAGTGGATGCCTGCTAATGATGGTGTTCGCATTGGTCCACACAAATCTGAATGGACTATTTCGAAGGGTGCTTTTGCCCTCATGCTTTTTCCTGATGGAAAGCTTTCTTTATATTGTTTGCCCAAGACGCAACCTTCACAAAGGTTGTCCGGTTTCTTAGTCAATGGTAATCCCTTTACCATTCCTTTCCTATGTAACAAATTTAGACCTAAAAAGTTGAGATGTCCAAATCTCAAATGCCATAACCATTTTTCATCTTTTGCTTCTATTTGGAATGTCTCTTGTGTCACTGCTGCCATTTCAGCTCCTTTTTTCAAATCTGCTCTCATCTTCAGAGGGAACATTCTGTTCCTTGTCATCTTCACTTGTGCAATGCATTCCTTGCTTGGTGGATTATCCATGATGGTGCATACATCATCTTCAAAGAAAACATTGTAGCCCTTTTGAATGAGTTGTCCAATGCTCAAGAGGTTACACTTCATACCAGGCACATAATATACATCTGATATGGATATTCCTTCTCCTTTCTTTGTCAGAACATTTACTCTGCCTTTTCCCATTACAGAGACCTTATTGTTTGTCCCCAATGTTACTTGAGACTTTACATTTTCATTTAACATAGAAAACATGGAAATTTTTCCAGTCATATGGTTACTACATCCTGAATCTAGAAACCATATATCCTCATTATTTTCTTCAGCCATATTACATGCTAAAAACATCTTCTCTTGACTGATGTTTTCTTTAGTAAAATTAGCACTGGGTCTATTACCCATGTTACTCTGTTTCTTCCTACATTCATTTCCATAATGGTCATACATCTTACAATAATAACATTGGACTTGGGATTTATCATACCTTTGTGCATGTGCTTTATTTTTTCCACCTTGCTGGCTCCTGCATTGGCCTTGGTTTTGATTTTCATTGCTGCCCCTTCCACTTGTATTTGCAGGGCTGCTTCTTCCTCCTCTGTTTTGGCTTCTGCCTCTTCCTTTTCCTCTGTAGTTTCCTTTGCCTTGACCTCTTCCTCTTCCAAATGACATTTGGGTCTTGAAGGCATGCTCCAAATATTAGTTTGTTTTTCTACCCAATATTTGTTCATGTTTCATCAATGATGCATGAAGCTCATCAACAGTAAACTTTGAGAGATATTTTGTCTCTTCAATGGTTGTAACTATCACATCAAACCTTGAGGGTAAGCTCCTCAACACTTTCTCCACTATTTTTCTCTCTTCTACTGTCTCTCCATGAGATCTCATTTGGGTAACCAACCCAATCAACGAAGTGAAGAATGAATCTATTGTATCAAACTCTTTCATGCAAATAACTTCAAAATCCCTTCTCATTAATTGAAGATTTGTTGTCTTTACCTTCTCCATTCCTTGGTAGGTTTTCTAAAGGGTATCTTATGCATCCTTGGACCTCTTGGTTGCTACAATCCTTGGAAATACACTTTCATGCACTGCTTGATAGGGATAGAAGAGGGCTTTTGAGTCCTTCTTCCTATTTCTCTTCAGAAAATCCTTCTCAGCCTGTGTTAAGGCATTAAATTAATTTTCATCTATTGGTTCTTCTAGACCATCTTCAAATAGCTCCCATAAATCTTAAGAGGCAAACAGGGCTCTCATTGTGATTTCCCAATAGTCATAGTTCTTCCCATTAAAATGCAGGAGTTAAGTATTTCCTATACTCGTGCTTGTGCTGGGTCTTGCCATGGCTAGCTTTCTAAACTATGCTTTTTAAAACTTGACTGTGTTTTGAAGCAAACTGTCTATATGCTTAAGAGACAAACTTTGTCTTCAAAAAGACTTCTCTGGACTTCACTTTTTAAACACAAAACAAAAAACTCTATTTTGTAAATACCTGGTCCTTGCTGAGCCTTCACACTGCTGGTCAAAAGCTGCAACAAGCTCCTTCTTTCAGCTTCTTTGAAAACTTCAAAGAGCCTAGACTAGCTCTGATACCATGTTGAAATTCCTGGTTATTTCAAACACGCACAGAGAAAACAGATTCTCTCCTCCTAACACAGAGAAATTGATGGATAGAGATGCAGAAAACACTATTTCATTAAACCTTGAAAAATTATTATAAAATGGATCAGAACTATTTTTGCCTTTAAAAAAAATACACAAACTGCTACACACGCAGTGTTGGAATTCGCTCTCTGTCTCTCACACCCACACAGTCAACAATGCACACACAGTGCTTATTGTTTTACATACATAGTCCCTTACTGCCTTCGGGAATATTACATACATAGTCTGCAACCTCTGTGTTTTTAAATTCTGCCTTCTAGCTTTTACAAGATGCACTGCACAGTCATTACTATGCTCTTCTCAACATATATTCCAAACACAATTTTTTTTTTCATTTGCTGCTCTCTATTTTTTTTAATACAGAGTCATGCCAAAAAAAATAAAACAAACTTTACATTATATATATTATAAACATTAAATGTTTATATATATATATATATATATATATATATATATATATATTAATTTTAAGTCAAAAGACTTAACAAAATAAGTTGCAGCATTTTTAAAAGACAAAAAACATTAAAATATTAACCTAAGGTATAAAACCTTTATCACGGATTTCAAACATGAAGTTAAACCCGTCTTCATAATTTTTATCACATCCAAAATTGGCTAGTGTGACGTTAGCCTCTGGACGTGCGATAAAATTTAATTGAACTTATAATTCCTTATCGGGTTCGAATTGGTCCTATCCACATCAGCTCAATTCCTATGCGATCACCTCTTGATTGGTTTGCAGTTGGTGATGTGGATTAGGTGGGCTCCCCAAATGTTGATGTGAACCCAGTTCAAAAACAAATGAGCGCGGAGAAGAATTGTGGTTTCAATGCGGTAGGTGCAGGTTTAAAGCAGCATGGTAGATTTTAAAATGGTGGTTGAAGGAGATGATGGCACAAATTAAAATTAAGGGTGGTTGCGTGGTGCGTGAACCACGAAATGTTACTGCATATACAACCTACGGCCATGAACGAGAAATGAAATTGCAGGTTTTGAATGCAGGGTTTTAATGTTTGATGGAGCGTAGGAAATGATGAGAAATTTGCAGCACCTGTTGTCCTTCAAATTCCCATCACATTAAAACTCTGCTACTCTGGCAGTTGAATTAATATTTCAAACACGAAAATCTGCCCATTTTCATCAAAAACTGAGGTAGGTTGAAATAAAAATAAAGATTAAAAACTTAATAACTAATAAATGTGGGATCTGTAATTAATAAGGCAGAGAGACATATGGTTCATGGAAGGACAACGTCATTCCAATTAAAAATAAAGATTGAAAAATTTATAAATGTGCCGAATTTGTAAAGCAAAAACTGTTTGTATTGAAAAACTATCTTAGAAACCTTTCATTTCATCCATTGGATGATATATACCATCAAAAATATTTTCAAATTATAAAATCCAAACCATTCATCATTTTAGATATACAAATTAAAACACATTGAAAATACAAAAAAAATAATATATAAGATCAAAACCAATGAGATTAGAATGCTACTTTGCCACACAACACAACAGAAAGAGTGATTATATAGCAATTACATAAGCTACTTGCTTGACCAAGTGAAACATCAAGATCATTCCAAATTCCTATGTATAGACTACAATACTTAATCAACAATTGCATTTAACAAAAATAACATATTGATTTACAACTTACCAACATCCACCTTGTAATAGCAACATCTACCGGGATATTGTTAGCTACCAACATCCTCGTTGTAATAGCAAGGTCTACCTGCTATTACAACTTACAACCTATTGAAACCTCGGAAATCGCTGCTTCAAACATTGGGGGATAACCACCCGGTTGGGACCTTAGGACAACTCCTTTTCCGTTTGGGATGATGGCTCCGACTGGATTTGTAGGACCAATTTCCTAATTATTTAAATGGGTTGGTAATCGAATTATTGGATGGGGGAAATGGGACTAAATGACTTGAAATGAAAATACTAGCTAATCTAATTTAAATACTGATAAAGAAATTCTAAAACTAACCCGGGTATCATATGTGAATACAACTTAAAATTATTTCAATTGAACAATAACCATAAAAATGTATTATAGCTTAATTGAAATGTACAGCAACAAATAAAGATAACTCTATTTAAGAAATTAAACAGAGTTATATCAACATATTGTATTCATCATTGAATATCATTTACATACACTTATGAAAGATAAATATTTCTAATATACTAAAAAATGATATATATAAAGAAATATTATGAAACGAAGTACATATAAACAATAGAAAATTTAAAAGAGAATATCATATGACAAAAGAAATTAACAGTGAATAGATAGAAATACCGTATCCATATTGAGACTTTCAAATGAAATCTGATACTCTAATCCATCAATTCCGATGCAAAATCAAATCCAAGGTACAGAAATGCAACTCTTAAAAATAATTCCACACACAATCACTAGATGTGACCCTTTATAAAATAATATAGGAGTAAATGGAGTACATAAATGTAATCTCCAAGTCAAAAATATTACAAATTAAGGACCCCTTTCTAAATGCATGAAAGGGGTTTAAATAGGTACTCAATAAAACAAAATAACTAAAAATATTCCTATAATCTATCTAAAATAAAATATCTTAAACTAAAATGCGAGCTTGTAGTAGATTGACTCAATAATCATCAATTGAGGTGGATGAATGAAGGTGGCAGATATTGAGCATATCTTGGACTTATGTTGGCTGACTCATTTTTGAATGTAACTGTCTAGTGTATGTAGGATCAGAGAATTCAGAAATGATACATTGAATAACATTCGAAAGGAATTTGATGGCCATTTGTTGGTTGTGTGGCTTGATCAGATAAGACTACATATTATCCCATGAAATTCCTTTAAGTTTGCTAATATTTTGATTTTTATAAATTATCTCTTGCTTCCACCTGGAATCAGCTTCTTTTACTTTAGGTAACTCGCCTGGGGTACAATCTGATATCAAATTGGTAGCGTATAGGCTGTCATTAATCAATTGTGTTGTATTATTCATTAAAATTTTAGCACTTGATGTGGCTCTCTCTGATTTCATTAACTGCTGTTCCCATTCCATAAATAGAATTTCCTTGTGTTTCTCTTCAATTATAGGAATATTAGCTTTTCTTCCTTGCTCTGTTTCCTGCCATGAAAGAAACTCAGAAATTTTATCATCAACATTTTCAATTTCTTGCCTAAGAGTGACTAATTTATCTATATAAGATGATGTAATTTCGCATAAAGGCTCAATTTGTTTCAACTTTAGACAAAATTCATTTAACTGTTGAGATAGCAGTTTGTTGATTTCAAGAGCTTTAGTAATAAATTGAGCCAGCTTGGGATACTCCTTGAACTTCTCCACTTCTAATTGGAACATTTTTTCCTATTCAACCTTTGAATTTCTCTCATTTTGTAAAAGATTTTGTAGATTTTCTACTTCTTGAGTCAACTCCTGTTGTTTGCCCAAGGCTTGTTCATCAATATTTTTCTTTTCAAGGTTGAACTGCTCTTCTAGTTGTTTAGCTCTGAGTTCTGCGTCCCGTACCTGATGTTCCAATTGAATAATATTTTGCTGATCACCTGCAACTTGTTCTTCAAAAATAACGATTTGCATATCCTTTTGTTTTACTAGCTGTGAAACTTCAGAAGCTTTATCTATAGTGGCAACACTATAGGCACCAGCATACTGAGACAATTTGGTGAGATCCTCAGATGGATCCACCTCAACATTTTTATAAACAACATTTAAAAATTCCCCCTATGATGCCAAAAGATCATCTTGATCTGTTCTCCTCCTTTTCCTTTGTTTTATTACCACAACCCTATGTTTGGGACTGTAGAATATATCTAAAGGAGGGATTTCTTCTATATTTAGCATAATTCCTCCAGTGGGGTTTTCAAGAATGATTTCCACATCCTGATCCTTGGGATCGTCAACTTGAAGATTGTTTTGCAAACCTATCTGCTGTGCAAATTGTAGATATTGATTTAGAAAATGAGAAGAAACAACCAATTCAATATCTTCTTGTCCTCCAAGTTAAGAACCTGCATCATTCTTGGGTGTCTGTTCAGTGTTTTTACTTTCTGTACTTCCTTTTTCAATATGTACCTGGGCATCAGTGCCCATGTTCCATTTTTATATTTGAACTAAAGGCCTTTGTGTATCTTGTTTAGCAGTTGTTTCTATTTTGGCAGTGTCATCTTTGCTGTTGTCATCCTTTTTCCCTAGAACAGGATCAGATCCTTTTACTTCTTTATCATAAGTACTTCCTGCTTGTTGTGATGATTTCTCCTGTGTGGGAACTCTCAACTGATAAAGAGGCACATTAAGTAACCTCTAGCTTCTATACAACAAAAACATTTTCAAGTCCGTGGCTTGTAACTTGGACTTGGCTAAATCAAAGACTTGGGATATATTATCCATGTAAACAAATAAATCATCAAAAATGTATGGTTCATGCTCGAACCGAGCAATCGAAACAGAGGTAGTAAAATCATGCGCCACTTTCCTTGGTTCGTATTGTCTTCTAGGAATTGTTGAAAACTTAAGATTAGAAATCTTACCAACTTCTTTCTCAACATGAGCAAAACTATTAAGAGTATAGTCACCACACTTAAAAGGGAATGTAGGCCACATAAGATTTTTATTTCTTTTCAAAATTCTAGACATTCCTTCAACTGTCAGTTGGTAGGAAATATCCTGAGCTAACAGCTTATCTGGAACATATAGGGGAAGGATATGTGGCTGAAAAATACTCCAAAAAATTCTAATATAAGTGAATTTTTCTTCTCTGAACCAATCTCCGATAGAAGACAAATTAGTGTTGGCTTTATTGGAAAGTCTAGGAGGGAAATGACCAAAAATGGTTTGGTAGATTGGAATTAGAAAACCATGGCAGAATCTATAAACATGAAGTTTGAAATGTTCTTTCCATAAGAAATTATGATACACATGAATGGAGATAGGTTCCTTTGGAGTCCATTTCCAGCCTAGCATGGTGAACTCAGAATTGAAACAGAGAGCATCCAAAATATAAGCACAAAAATGGAAAGGGGTAGAATTCCCTGAATTCTTGTCTTTTCTGTACTCTAGAATTCGATTGGCTATCTTATCCGACAAAATGACAGCCCAATCCATAACTTCAGAACTAACAGCATAATGGATTAACGGGACCATTTGAATAGAAAATCTAGCAGAGTTATCGTTTCTGAACAACCTACACATCATCGTTGCGGCATAACAATATGGAGGTGCGAGAGACTCCACAAAGTACATACCTGATGCCTCCTGCTTATGCTTAACAGGGTTACTCCTCCATTCTTTGATTGGCTCTGCCTGGTTTGGATGTTCCGCAGCATATTCCTTAAGGAAGTCTTTATGGGAATCTTGTGGATTGGGAAGATGGTACATTGCTTTAATATCTTCTGCCCTGAATGACCCGAACACTGATCCAGAAGCAGAAACAAAAGTCCTGTTTTGAATGGTCACATTTTCAATGACCCATCTGATAACATCATTGTAGGGAAAAATATTCGCCCAGGTAGCAACTCGGTGTAAAAATGAATTTTCCAATGCACTGAGTTGAGTTTCAGAGTTAGAGTCTGAATCTTCTTGATCGGGAATAGTTGCCTTGAGCAAAATAACCCTAGGTTTCTCTTTTTGAAGCAAATTGTATACATTCTCCCATGTCATCTTCCCCAGTCCTTGACAGGAGGTGTCTGTGACTAGCTTGAACCTTGTCGGTTTCTCCTTAGGCGGCATGTTTAGCACATGAGATTTTGCAACAAAAGAAGCTTTAGACTTTCTGCTTCTCTTTGACATTTCAGAATCGGGTAAATTCTCTATGGTTCTGCGAATGAAAGGATTCAAACTTTTTTTCTGCAATTCAAATGAGTGCTTTCAGCTGAAATAAAACTCAATAATGAGAACAACTACACAAATATTTGTTTATTTAATTACCATTTAATCTCCCCCGTATTTTCAAAATAAATGCTCTCTAAGGGGTCACATTCACGTATTGAAAACAAAGTAACCCATGATCTTCTGCATGATTTTCAATTAATATTGTCATACAATCGGAGATAGGCACATTCTTGTAATAAATGTTAATATTCACTTTTGATCCTTTGCGATGCGATGAATAAATATAAAGGCGAAATAACAATCGCATCGCAAGTCTTCAATAGTGCGTAAGATAATTCAACATAATTCATTTTCGATCTTCCGATTGCGACAATTGCATCGCAATTTGTTTGAAATAGAATGCAATAATGTTTTTTAATCAAATCCCGATCGCATCGGAGATTTTACAATGGAATAGACCGTTTAGTATTATCTCCGAAAATACGATGGCAATTGAGTTCAATCGCATCGGCATTTTAAATGAAAGGAATACAATGTTTTAACTCTCTTCTAAAATGCGATTGCGATAAATTGCATCGCATCGTTAATAGAAAAGTGCAAGACTTAATATTATTCCAAAATGCGATTGCGATTGAGCGCGATCGCATCGGAACTTCTCAAAGCAATAAAAACTCTTTAAAATGAATTCTCCAAATTTCCGATTGCGATTTACTATTCATTTTAACATATTTCTAAGTATAAAGTTTTCCTAATATGTTCAAAATATGTTAAAATGTCTTTTAACTCATGGGATCGGAAAGTTTTCAAAACTTGTATACTTTGTGAATAAAATTTGATATGCATCTTTTTATTTATGGAAAAGATATAAAAGGGGACCTATTTTTAAATGGGATTTATTCTAAAAATTTAAAAATGGGGAGGGCTGTTGTACAGTACAACAATTGGCGATTCAGTAGAAGAAACAGTTATCTCTGAAAAAATGAAATGAATACTATATTTCAAGTAAGTAAAAATTTCTAAAGATAGTGAAAACTTTTCTTAAGATAATTCAAATAAAATCTAACTATGAAAAAGAATAAAAATCACTTACAATTTCTTTCTAATTCTTCAAGGACAAAAACATTTTTTTGGTTATCTCAAACTTTGATTGGTTGATAATAATAAAGTAAGTGGATTTTCTCAAGTTTAGCTTATGTAATATACTCTATTGTCACAGGTATTGCCTATGCTGCCAGCAAATGTTTATAGTCTCGACAGGGTTACCTTTTAACCATTAACTATTCATTGTCCCATCCAATTAAGACTATGACTCTTTACAAACAAATTCGTAAGACATATTTTCTCATATTTTTGTCTTTTATTTATTTTTCTTAATTTAAGAGCTATTGTTCTGGTTTGGTAGCTAGTTAGTAACAATGCCATTCACTAGTTGTAATTAAACTGAACAAGCCAGCTCGTGATGAGACACCTTGTCTTAACTTATAAGCCATTACCCTGTTTTGGTATTCAGTATTGGTAATGTCAGTTTGATTACTTCCTATGATCATGGTAAGCAGGCTCGTGATGAGACCTCTTATCTCCTAAATTTGGTCATATAATTTCTTTACAATTACATTCTAAAAAATCACAATCTAAATGGATGGGGTGAAATAGTTGTATCCTTCAGAATAAATGGATGACAATTTTCAGAGTTTTTGTTTGCCAAATCTTAAAAAAATCTTTACTTTTTAAAGATAACATTTCTCTGCTTAATAAACTTATAATGATTTACATTTTCCTCAAAGTTTCATAAGATCATGCAAATTCTTTAAACAAATTTTCAAAGTTTAATATTTTATTTAAACTATATAAAAATTGTAATAAATTCCCTGAAAATTCTTATTTTATTTAAAATAAGTATTTATAACATTCTTTCTAAGACAATTTTCTAATAGTAAAAAGTCAATTAAAGACTATTAACAAACTTTATTTTACAAAACAAATGAAAATTGCAGAAAGGAATATGTATAAGTAAGAAGGGGTTACCTCCTCATGAAAAGAATTTCTTTAAGACAAGCCCGTTTACAGGAAGAGATTCTCTCTTTCCTATTAAATCTTGATGTATGAATGTATATGAGCCTATCTTTTCAGCAATCTGAAATGGTCCAAGCCACATATTTTGGAATTTGGTATGCTTACCTTTTTCCTCATGTGCTTTATCCCATTTCAGAATGAGATCACTGATTGACAAATTTTTTGAGCCAGTGGAATTTGAATCAAAAGAGGATTTAACAAGCTATTGATGTTTTTCATGAACAATTCTTGCTTTCTCTCTTTCCTCTTCTAATTTTAGGATTTGATCAAGTCTCAATTGAATGGATGAGGAAGGATTTTCTTCAATGAATTGCACCAGGGCTAATGATGGAAGAGCTATATTTTATGGTATTACGACTTCTTTACCATAAACTAAATGGAAAGGTGAAGTTCCAATAGAAGTTTTAAGAGTAATACGATCAGCCCATAATGCAAAGATTAAAGATTTGTGCCAATTCTTTTGGCTTTGATCATTAGTCCTTTTAATGATTTTGAGGATATTTTTATTAGTGGATTCAGCTAAACCATTACCTTGTGGATAATAGTTAGCTGAATATTTCAATTTAAAACTTTTCTTAATTGCAAATTCCATTATACTATTACCAGAAACATACGATGCATTGTCAAATACCAAAGCGTTAGGTACACCAAACCTGGTAATGATGAATTGATCGATGAAATCAATAATTGCGTCAGAGTTGGCTACCTTTAGAGGAATTTCTTCTACCCATTTTGTGAATTAATCTGTTGCAGTGAGAATGTACTTATGCTGCTTGGAAGAATGAGAAGTTATCTCACCAATAATATCAAGCCCCCATTGCTCAAATGGTTGTTTAATGTTTACTAGCTGAAGAGGAAAAGCTGGCTTCCTTTTCCTTCCACTAGCAGTTTGGAAAATCTTTCACTTTCTCACATAATCATGAGAATCTTTAAAAAGGGTAGGCCAATAATATCCAGCATGGATGATTTTGTGGGCTGTGGTATCACCTCCTAAATGACCTCCTGCTGGTCCATTGTGTAATTCCTGCAAACCTTCTTTGCCTCAGTCTTTTCCAGACATCTTAGTAAGATTGAATCATAATTTTTTCTGAATAACACATCATCAATGATTTCATATTTAGTAGCCTTCAATCTTAAAGCACGTTTATTCTTATAGCTGAGATTAGAAGGAGCATACCCATTTTTCAAGTAAAATATCAGATCAGCATACTCTGATTCAGAATCTGTAACACTTATCTGAATTACTTGAATAGCATTCTCTGGATCATGATTTTCTGATATATTATAAGCTCCTACTAATAATCTGCAAAAACCTTGTCCTCTAACAATCTTTGCTGGTTTAATGACAATATCATATTCTTACAAGGCTGTCACCCAATTAGCCCTTTTTTCTCCTACTTCTCTTTGAATTAGTAATTGTCTTACTTTTGATAAAGGAACAATCACTTTTGTGTGCGTTTTTAAGAGAAAATGTCTAAAATGCTTGATTGACTTAAATACAGCGAAAGCTTGTTTTTCAACATCAGAATAATTTAGCTTAGCTCCTTGCAGATTTGAGCTGAAGAAAGAAATCGGTGCTTCGATTTTTTGATCATTGAGCTGTGTTAAAACAACAACATAAGAAGTTTCAGTTGCCAAAGTATACAGAATAAAATCATTGGAAAATTTGGGAGTATTCAATGCAGGTGCATCAATAATTGTCTTCTTGATTGCATTGAAGGCTTATTTTTCTTTATGACCCCATTTGAACACTGAGCTTTTCCTAATCATATTCTACATAGGCAAAACAATTAAAGAGAAATCTGGAATGAATCTTTTTACAAAATTAATCTGACCTAGAAATGATTGCATGGACTTTTTATTGTGAGGTAAAAAAATGTCAGAAATTTCTTTAACTCTATCAGGATCAATATATATACCATATTTTGACACAACAAACCCTAAGAGTTTTCCTTGATCAAGATCAAAGAAAGATTTCTTTGGGTTTAATGAAATACCAAATCTTCTACATCTTTCAAATATTTGTTTCAGATCTTGTAGATGATTGGATCTCTTCTTTGAATAAACTTTTATATTATCAAGATAAATGACAACTGATCTATTAATCAGACCCTTAAATGCTATGTCCATGGCTCTCTGGAAAGTAGCTCCTGCATTCACTAAACCAAAAGGCATTTTCTGATAAGAATAGGTTCCCAATTTGGTTCTGAAGGTAGTTTTTAACCTATCATATGGATGTACTAGAATTTTATTATACCATGAAAATCCATCAAGGAAGGACATGAGTTCAAAACCAGCTACCTTTTGGAGAATTTTCTCCATAGTTGGCAATGGGAAATTGTCCTTTTGACACGCCTTATTTAAATTCTTGAAATCAATACAGATTCTAATATCGCCATTTTTCTTCCTAACATGTACCATATTGGAAAACCAATTGGAATGCCTTACGGGAAAAATGATTTTGGCTTTCAGAAGCTTGTTGAGTTCTGTTTTGATTTGATCTTCAAGATTTGGATGAATCTTTCTCAATTTTTGTTGTATAGGCTTAAAATCAGATAGCATTGGAATTATGTGTTGAATTACAGAAGTATCATAAGTCTTTAAATCATCATAATTCCAAGCGAAGACATTTTTGTATTTAATCAGAAGTTTAATGAAAGCTGATTGTTCTTCTGAAGTTAAATTGAGACCCAGATTAACATTCTGAGGTTTAGAATTAGAACCAAGATTGACTAATTCAAACTTCAAAGTTGAACTTTGAATTTTGGAATTAGTAACTTTCTTGAATCTGTCTTTAATATCATAAAGATCTTCTAATCTGACAACATATTTGAGAATCACATTTTCATTATTTCTTGAAGTAATTTGCAGATCATGATCATCTTCATCAATAATTTGTTCATCGTATGATTTCTCAGAAGTTAAGAAATTCAAAATATCTTGAACATGGTAAAATAATCTCCAGTTAGTGATATTATCTGGGACAGATGGCCGAAAAATTAACTCTACTGAAAATCTATCAGGATTGCAATCTTCGACAAGAAGGAGTTTGGATGTAACATTAGCTAACTAGTCAGCTGATGTGTTTTGATTCCTGGGAATAGGGGAAATATTAAATGCTAGAAATTGACTGGTAAGATCCTGTACTAGGGTTTGATAGTGTTTAAGATGTCCTGAAAGACAATGGATAGTATTCCTCACTTAACTTATGACAATTTTGGAATATCCATAAACTTTTAGGTATTTTACATTTAACCCTATGGCCTTATAAATCCCTTGAATCAAGGCTTCATATTCAGTAATATTATTAGTGCACTAAAATTCTAATCTACACAATAACATAGTTTTTTCTCCTTTTGGATCAATTAGGATGCATCCTGCTCCTGCTCCATCATTAGATTTCGATCCATCAAAATATAATGACCAAAATAAATTTCTATCTATGGGTTTATCTACAAAAGAATCAGAAATATTTACAATTATGGAGGAATCGGATTGCGAAAAATTCTCAATTTGAAAAACAAAAGTATTTACAGAGAATGGTGATTGTGGTGCAGTAAAATTTCCAAGAAAAGACTCGGCAGAATAACCTCCAAGAATATTATTATTGAAAGCTAAAGGTTCATTCGGTTGCTCGAATTTAGTTACAGTGTGCATCATATGTTTCTCTCGTTCTACTTTGATTTGATTAGGTTTCCCTTTGTAAGGAAGCCACATATGTGAATAATCGGTTGAGATATAACCATTAAGTTTCGCAGACCAGTCCCTGCTTAAGACTAACCCATAGAATTCTGGAATATATGCAATTAGAATATCAATTCTTTGAACAATCCTAGGGTTAGAAGCTAGTCTAATGGTAAATGATTTGATTTCTCCAATAACTTGAACTTTGGAATGATCCAATTGTACAATATGAACAACAGACTTCTGAGGTTCAATATTCAACTTAGCACAAACAGAAGAAGGCATTATATTGGAAAATGCTCCCGAATCAATCAAACAATTATGAAAATTATTATTGTAGATTTCATATGTTAGCAGAAATGGAGGTGTCTGGGAACCTGATCTTTCTCCAATAAGAACAGTGTCAGATGCATCTACTTTTTCTGGTGGCTTACCAGTCCCTTTAGCTGCTTTAGCTACTACAAAACTTGGTAGAGGAGCAATAGGTGTAGCATTTAACTCTTTTAATAATAGCTTTTGTTGATGTTTGAGTTTGCTGAGTTCATGTAATGAGATATTTTCTCTAGTATTTTTCATGTCCTCAACAATATTATAATCCATTGGATTTGATACTACCAGAGTTTTGGATGATGATGTGGGAGGATTGGGAGACGATGGCTGATTGTGAGTGGGTAATGAAGAAGTATTTTTTGCAGGAGTTTTGTCTTCGGTACTTGGAGTTGTATTTTTCTTCTTCGGAACAGTTTCAGCAGGTTCCGATGTAGATTTGCTCCTCGTACTTACAGGCATAGCTTCTTGTTCTATGTCACTATCTAAATTGCGGAGAATGAAATCTCACATTCCATTTAATTCAACTTCTTCTTCTCTTTAATCTTCTTCGTATGATATTAGAGGATTCTCTTCTTCTTCCTCTTCATCTTCTGATTCTGCATTGGAAATTGCATTAGAAGGTTTTTATTCACTTTGATTTCTCCTGAAATTTCTAAATGGTTTCTTTGTAGATGTTTCTGCTACCGACTTCTTGATCTCAACCATCTCATTATACATGGTTTTGAGGACCTTCTGTAAACCTTCCATGTCATATGGATCTCTTGATGTCTTTTTCTTGGAATCATCTTTAAAAGTGACTTTCTTTGATTTTCTTTCGTCAACAAAGTTTTTCTCATCAAGAGCAATCATCCGCTTTTCCACTGAAATAGCTTCCTTCATATTTTCAGCTAGAGTTGCCTTTGCAGCTCTATCTACAAAAATTGCTATATTTGAGGGTAAAGCGTTAATGTACCATTCACGTCTAACTTGTTCACTTGGTTTAGATGTTGCAGGGATCTTGTTCAAGAGTTTATTAAATCGCGAGTTAAAGTCTTTAATGGGTTCCTTTGCTTGACTCTTTAAATTGGAGAGATCTTTAATCAAGGTATCAACTGATCTATCATCTCCATATTCAGTTAAAAATTGTTCCTAAAACATATCCCAATCAGTGATAGAATCAGTAGGTAAGGAAAATTACCAAGATCATGCTGTTCCTTGTAAAGTATAGGGAAATAATCAGACTAAAACATCTTCATGCACCACTTGATTCAGATTTATAGCAAGCATGAAGTTACTAATATGTTCTTCTGCTGATACACCACTATCTGGACTAAACTTTGGGAGCCATTTTTCTGGATGATCAGGTAGATCATGGAAAGGTGCAGCCATAATCACAGCTCCTGGTCTGGTCCATTGACTTTGTGCTGGTTGTGTCATTCTTGTAACGATGATAGATGAACTAGAAGGGATAACTGGTATATTACTAGTAACTGTTGAAGTACCAGAAGAAATAATTAATGTTTGAGTAGATGTGGTTTGAGGAGATGAAGATTGAGCAGATGTAGTTTGAGCAGAGGAGGAAGATTGAGCAGATGCAGATGAGACTACTGTACTTTCTTGATTTTGCGCTTGGGAAACAGTTTTTTTAATATACAATGAAGAACTGGTACCACTTTCTATTTTCGGTGGAGTTTTTTTTTATTTTACCC
Organism: Pinus albicaulis; assembly: GCA_034641835.2. NCBI lineage: Eukaryota > Viridiplantae > Streptophyta > Pinopsida > Pinales > Pinaceae > Pinus > Pinus albicaulis. The sequence continues at coordinate 96,704 of JAXQQM020074570.1, forward strand.
TACTAGGAATAGGAAATTCTTTTGGGGAAATTCCAAGCTTTTCACTTTGTGATCTAGTAAGAGGTTTAGAAGAAAAAAACTGTGAAGTGACACTACCTTCAGATAATTCCGATTCTTATAATGATAATGAGAAACTTTGAAGTTTATGGGTCAAAGCCTCAACTTCAGGGGACTCAAGAATTGGATTACCTAATTGTTTTGAAACTTTGGTAGTGGGTGTTTGAAAACTTTTCTCAATTTCTTCTCTTGTGATTTGAGATGTGGAAGAAATTGAAGGTGATGAGGGTATTGTGCTCTTAGAATGGCTTTCGGATTTGGATTTATCTGCCAATCATAGCTTATGGCCCTCCTTCTAGTGCCAAAAATGTTGAAGCCTCTAAAATAGCTGTTTCAAACATTGGGGGATAACCACCCGGTCGGGACCTTAAGACAACTCCTTTTCCATTTAGGATGATGGCTCCAACTAGATTTGTAGGACCAATTTCCTAATAATTTAAATGGGTTGGTAATGGAATGATGGGATGGGGGAAATGGGACTAAATGACTTCAAATGAAAATACACGTTAATCTAATTTAAATACTGATAAATAAATTCTAAAACTAACCCGGGTATCATATGTGAATACAACTTAAAACTATTTCAATTGAACAATAACCATAAAAATGTATTATAGCTTAATTGAAATGTGCAGCAACAAATAAAGATAACTCTATTTAAGAAATTAAACAGAGTTATATCAACATATTGTATTCATCATTGAATATCATTTACATACACTTATGAAAGATAAATATTTCTAATATACTCAAAAATGATATATATAAAGAAATATTATGAAACGAAGTACATATAAATGATAGCAAATTTAAAAGAGAATATCATATGACAAAAGAAATTAACAGTGAATAGATAGAAATACCGTATCCATATTGAGACTTTCAAATGAAATCTGATACTCTAATCCAGCAATTCCGATGCAAAATCAAATCCAAGGTACAGAAATGCAACTCTTAAAAATAATTCCGCACAGAATCACCAGATTTGACCCTTTATAAAATAATATAGGAGTAAATGGAGTATAGAAATGTAATATCCAAGTCAAAAATATTACAAATTAAGGACCCCTTTCTAAATGCATGAAAGGGGTTTAAATAGGTACTCAATAAAGAAAAATAACTAAAACTATTCCTACAATCTATCTAAAATAAAATATCTTAAAGTAAAATGCGAGCTTGTAGTAGACTGGCTCATTAATCATTGATTGAGGTGGATGAACGAAGGTGGCAGATATTGAGCATATCTTGGACTTCTGTTGGCCGACTCATTTCTGAATGTAACTGTCCAGTGTATGTAGCATTAGATAATTCAGGAATGATACATTGAATAGCATTCGAAAGGAATTTGATGGCCATCTGTTGGCTGTGTGGCTTGATCAGATAAGACCACATATTATCCCATGAAATTCCTTGAATTTTGCTAATATTTTGATTTTTATCGATTATCTCTTGCTTCCACCTGGAATCAGCTTCTTTTACTTTAGGTAACTCGCCTGGGGTACATTCTGAGATCAAATTGGTAGCGTACATGCTGTCATTAATCAATTGTGTTGTATTATTCATTAAAATTTTAGCCCTTGATGTGGCTCTCTCTAATTTCATTAACTGCTATTCCCATTCCATAAATAGAATTTCCTTGTGTCTCTCTTCAATTCTAGGAAGATTAGCTTTTCTTCCTTGCTCTGTATCCTGCCATGAAAGAAAATCGTAAATTTTATCATCAAAATCTTCAATTTCTTGCCTAAGAGTGACTAATTTATCTATCAAAGATGATGTAATTTCGCACAAAGGCTCAATTTGTGTCAACTTTAGACAAAATTCATTTAACTGTTGAGATAGCAGTTTGTTGATTTCAAGAGCTTCAGTAATGAATTAAGCCAGCTTGGGAAACTCATTGAACTTGTCCACTTCTGATTGGAACATTTTTTCCTGTTCAACCTTTGAATTTCTCTCATTTTGTAAAATATTTTGTAGCTTTTCTACTTCTTGAGTCAACTGCTGTTGTTTGCCCAAGGCTTGTTCATCAATATTTTTCTTTTCAAGGTTGAGTTGCTCTTCTAGTTGTTTAGCTCTGAGTTTTGCATCCTGTACCTGCTGTTCCACTTGAATAGTCTTTTGCTAATCACCTGCAACTTGTTCTTCAAAAATAGCGATTTGCATATCATTTTGTTTTACTAACTGTGAAACTTTGGAAGCTTTATCTATAGTGGCAACACTATAGGCACCAACATACTGAGACAATTTGGTGATATCCTCAGATGGATCCACCTCAGCATTTTTATAAAAAACATTTAACAATTCCCCCTGTGATGCCAAAATATCATCTTCATTTGTTCTCCTCCTTTTCCTTTGTTTTCTTACCATATCCCTATGTTTGAGACTGTAGAATATATCTAAAGGAGGGATTTCTTCTATATTTAGCATAATTTCTCCAGTGGGGTTTTCAGGAATGATTTTCACATCCTGATCCTTGGGATCATCGACTTGAGGATTGTTTTGCAATCCTATCTGTTGTACAAATTGTTGATATTGATTTGGCAAATGAGAAGAAACAACCGATTCAATATCTTCTTGTCCTCCAAGTTGAGAACCTACATCATTCTTGGGTGCCTGTTCAGTGTTTTTACTTTCTGTACTTCTTTTTTTAATATGTACCTGGGCATCAGTGCCCATGTTCCCTTTTTATATTTGAAATAAAGGCCTCTATGTATCTTGTTTAACAGCTGTTTCTGTTTTGGCAGTGTCATCTTTGTTGTTGTCATCCTTTTTCCCTAGAACAAGATCAGCTCCTTTTACTTCTTTATCAGAAGTACTTCCTGCTTGTTGTGATGCTTTCTCCTATGTGGGAACTCTCAACTGATCAAGAGGCACATTAAGTAACCTCTGGCTTCTATACAACAAAAAAATTTTCAAGTCCTCAGCCTATAACTTGGACTTGGCTGAATCAAAGACTTGAGATATATTATCCATGGAAACAAATAAATCATCAAAAATGTCTGGTTCATGCTTGAACTGGGCAATCGAAACAGAGGTAGTAAAATCATGCGCCACTTTCCTTGGGTCGTATTGTCTTCCGGGAATTGTTGAAAACTTAAGATTAGAAATCTTACCAACTTCTTTCTCAGCATGAGCAAAACTATTAAGAGTATAGTCACCACACTTAAAAGGGAATGTAGGCCACATAAGCTTTTTATTGCTTTTCAAAATTCTGACATTCCTTCAACTATTAGTTGATAGTAAATCTCCTGAGCTAACAACTTATCTGGAACATATAGGGGAAGGATATGTCGCTGAAAAATACTCCCAAAAATTCTGATATAAGTGAATTTTTCTTCTCCGAACCAATCTTCAATAGAAGACAAATCATTGTTGGCTTTATTGGAAAGTCTAGGAGGGAAATGACCAAAAATGGTTTGGTAGATTGGAATTAGAAAACCATCGCAGACTCTGTAAACATGAAGTTTGAAATGTTCTTTCCATAAGACATTATGATACACATGAATAGGGATAGGTTATTTGGAGTCCATTTCCAACCTAGCATGGGGAACTCAGAAATGAAACAGAGGGCGTCCAAAATATAAGCACTAAAATGGAAAGGGGAGGAATTCCCTAAATTCTTATCTTTTCTGTACTCTAGAATTCGATTGGCTATCTTATTCGACAAAATGACAGCCCAATCCATAATTTCAGAATTAACAGCAGAATGAATTAGCGAGACCATTTGAATAGAAAATTTAACAGGGTTGTCGTTTCCAAACAACCTACACAGCATCGCTACAACATAACAATATGGAGGTGCGAGAGACTCCATAGCGTACATACCTGATGCCTCCTGCTTATGTTTTTGAGGGTTATTCCTCCATTCTTTGATTGGCTCTGCCTGGTTTGGATGTTCTGCAGCATATTCCTTAAGGAATTCTTTGTTGTAAATCTTTTGTGGATTGGGAAGATGGTACATTGCTTTAATATCTTCTACCTTGAATGACCCGAACACTGATCCAGAAGCAGAAACAAAAGTTCTGTTTTGAATGGTCACATTGTCAATGACCCATCTGATAACATCATAGTAGGGAAAAATATTTTCTCGGGCAGCAACTCAGTGTAAAAATGAATTTTCCAATGCACTGAGTTGAGTTTCAGAGTGAGATTCTAAATCTTCTTCATCGGGAATAGTTTCCTAGGGCACAATAACCCTAGGTTTCTATTTTTCAAGAAAATTGTATACGTTCTCCCATGTCATCTTCCCTAGTCCTTGACAGGAGGTGTCTGTGACTAGCTTGAACCTTGCCGGTTTTGCAACAAAAGCAGCTTTAGACTTTATGCTTCTCTTTGACATTTCAGAATCGGGTAAATTCGCTCTGGTTCTGCGAATGAAAGGATTTTAACTTTTGTTCTGAAATTCAAATGAGTGCTTTCAGCCAAAATAAAACTCAATAATAAGAATAGCTACACAAAGATTTGTTTATTTAATTACCATTTAATCTCCCCCATATTTTCAAAATAAATGCTCTCTAAGGGGTCACATTCACGTATTGAAAACAAAGTAACCCATGATCTTCTGCCTGATTTTCAATTAATATTGTCATACAATCGGAGATAGGCACATCCTTGTAATAAATGTTAAAATTCACTTTTGATCCTTTGCAATGCGATAAATACATATAAATGCAAAATAACAATCGCATCGCAAGTCTTCAATGGTGCATAAGATAATTCAACGTAATTCATTTTCGATCTTCCAATTGCGAAAATCACATCGCAATTTGTTTCAAATGGAATTCAATAATGCTTTTTAATCGAATCCCGATCGCATCGGAGATTTTACAATGGAATAGACCGTTTAATATTATCTCCGAAAATGCGATGGAAATTGAGTTCAATCGCATCGGCATTTTAAATGAAAGGAATACAATGTTTTAACTCTCTTCTGAAATGCGACTGCCAATAATCGCATCACATCGTTAATAGAAAAATGCAAGACTTAATACTATTCCAAAATGCGATTGCGATTGAGCGCGATCGCATCGGAACTTCTCAAAGCAATAACAACTCTTTAAAATGACTTCTCCAAATTTCCGATTGCGATTTACTATTAATTTTAACATATTTCTAAGTATAAAGTTTTTCTAATATGTTCAAAATATGTTAAAATGTCTTTTAACTCATCGGATCGGAAAGTTTTCAAAACTTGTATACTTTGTGAATAAAATGTGATATGCATCTTTTTATTTATGGAAAAGATATAAAAGGGGAACTATTTTTAAATGGGATTTATTCTAAAAAATTTAAAATGGGGACGGTTTTTGTACAGTACAACATAACCAAAATGCAGCTATTATTACAAGTAGCTAACAACATCCACCTTGTAATAGCAACATCTACCTCCTATTACAAATTACAACCAAAATGCAATTAGAGGAGGAAAATACAGTAGACTGTCCCACCACACGACGTGCATAAATGAAATTTCCATGAAATTTCCAATAAAGACACGATTAGATTAACTCAAGCTGAGTTACTGCCAAGAACTGCATAGATGAAATTTCCTTGGATGTCACAAAGGACTGGATTAAATCACCCAATCTGTAATGTGGAAATCTAGAATCTAATTTTAGTTGAAGAAGATTCTTCTGCAGAAGACGAGAAAAGGTTTTCTGGTGTAGCAGAGGAGGAATTTGAGGGCAAGGGAGGACTAGGGACGTCACCTTCATTTTCTTCTATTATTTGGACAACCCTGCTCATAGCTAGATGATCCATGTAATTGTGCTGGATGCACCACAATCCAACTTTAATCAATGTTTCTGCCTTCTCCTTGTCTTCTTCTTGTACTTCTCTTCTTAATCTCGTTCCCAACTGATCCTCACTCTCAAGTAGCTTGAAAGCCCATTCAGAAAAGTGAAACTGACTAGAATGGCTCCTATTCCACTTGAATTACATTTACCGGAAATCGGAAAATATGGTTTACACTTGTATAGGTACAAAGTCCAGTTGCATGTAAGCCTAATTATGAAGGCGGTATCTTCAAATTGGGGGACTATACTAAGGGTATCATCTCAAAATTGGCAGTAAAATTTGTGTATTTTTTAATTCCACTGGTCAATCTCAATTACTGGAGTAGAGTTCGCTCCACAGTTGATCTGAAAGTTAGGATGACCGCATCCATGTTTTCCTACCCCGACAGGATACTCATAAGTTTTGTTACCACATGTACTACATGTATGTTTTCAATAATCATATTGCTGGTCCACGCATAACATGCAAGGGAATAGAGAGGCACAGCAGGAAGTAAGAATAAGGAAGACGAGGTGTACAGGGAAGGATGGAAGGCAAGGAACATGTAATTCCATTGGGAAAAAATGAGAAGGGAGGGCTTCGACCTTGGAAACAAACGATCTCGATTACCAGATTTGGGCAATAATGAAGCTGAGGTGGTGTTGTTTTATAAGTTGGTATTGATTATTAGGTCAACTAAGAAACATTTTTTTGGAAGTCCAGAGGCTCCCATGGTGGTGCCAAGTGGTGCATCATATAAAACTGTAATGAAAATATGAAAAATAGGAATGCGTGATTATTATGGATGAAGTGTAAATTTCAAATCCGAAGCACTCGTGGAACGTTCATGTCCATTTAGATAATTTCAATACATAATGGTTGTAATTTACTGGTAACTCCCCATCTGACAGAAAATTTTTCCGTCAAATTATGAGAGAGTACCAGATTTTGGCAGAAATGGTGGTGTTGCATGATAAGGTGGCATTGATTTTAAGGTCAGCAAAGTAAGATTTGTTTTTTTAAGGTCAGCATGTTCCATTGGTGGTGCCAAGTGGTGTGTTATAAAATCTTTGGAATTTCTGATTACTCCAGAACACACAGAGAGAATAAAAAAAAATCTCCTACTAACACAGAGAACTCATTTAAAATTTTCTGGACAGAGATTGCTCACAAACAACTATTTCATTAAACTTGAAAATCTATTACAGAGGATGCCAAAGAACTGCTGTTGTAGCATTTACAAAAAATAACTTATGTTAACTGCTACAACAAAGTGCAAAAACTGCTCTCTGTCTCTTAGAAAATGCGCACATAGTGCTCACACTCTGTTCTCAGCCTTCTGGCATATGCTTAAACATTACACACAGTCATTGCATTTAAAAATGCTCTCTCTTTGTTCTTTTTATGTTTCTGCCTTCTAGCATATTACAAATACATAGTCCACACCTTCTCATACAGAGTCACATTAAAAATGAGCACATAGTAAAAATATTTTTACTGCTCTCTGTTTTTTTTACACAGTAAAAAAAATTACGCAGTCACACTTTCCTTTATGTTTTCAGGCATATGCATATTGCATTACAAAACTAAATAAAACAAACTATCTTTATATATATTATAAATATTGAAAAATATTTATAATATATATTTATTAAATCATTTACATATATATCCAAAAAAAAGTCAAACTAACTTTCAACCTAAACATATGTTGCAGAATTTTTAAATAAAACATTAACCCATTTTTTTTCTAAGCTATAAAACCTTCGCGGTTTTCAAAACAGGAATTCAATCCTTCTGCATAGAAAAATCACATACCAAATGCCCCCTTGCTGACTGGGCATAATTTACGCATGATAGGCCTCCCATTGGTTGGAGGTGGGACCCCCGGATTTCAAACCAAAACATAAACTCTATTACATGGATTTATCGCATACCAAACTTACTTCAAGACGTAAGCCTCATTTCTACGCGATAAAATTTGATTGGCTGTTGCCTTGACTTGGCCCATTTAAAAAATTTAACGCGTGGTAAAAGACTGATTGGCTTCTAGTTTCTGCAGAGTTTGAAATGCAGGTTGGTGCGTTGTAATGGCGGGGCATGGTAGGGTTTAATGCATGAGATGGTATGGTTAAAAAATAAAACAAAGAATTTAATTGTTGAGCATGGTGTGTAAGCAAACAAAAATCCTGAGCTATTGTCCTCAGGCACTACAGTTGAAGTTAATACTTCAACACTCCCCCTTAAATTCAACTGCTGGGTTTTCTTCCATACCCAGACATTTCCTCAAATAATTAAAAAAATTCTACCCCAATGGCTTTTTTAAAATGTCTGCAAACTACTCCTCTGTTCTGCAATGCTTCAGAACAATTTCACCATTGTTCACTAGCTCCCTGATGTAGTGATACTTAGCATCTATGTGTTTCGTTCTCTTGTGAAACATTGAATTCTTTGACAATGATATAGCTGAGCTATTGTCATAATAAATTGTTGTGTCTTTTATCTGTTCATGACACAAACTCCTCAACATTCTCCTCATCTAAACTGCTTGATATGTTGCTGCTGTACTTGCCACATACTCTGCCTCTACTATAGATAAAGCCACAATTGGCTGTTTCTTAGAAGCCCATGAAATGGCTCTTGAAACCATATGAAAAACATAACGAGATGTACTTTTCCGGTCATTTATACTTCCAGCCCAATCACTGTCATTATATCCAATCAATTCAAAATTTTCTGAAGTGGTGTATCTAATTCCATACCTCTTTATTCCTTTCACATACCTCAGAATTCTTTTTGCTACTTTCCAATGTGCCTCCTTTTGCTTCTCCATAAATCTAGAAATTAAACTCATAGCATGCATAATATCCGACATAGTTGCAGTCAAATACATGAGGTTGCTAGCTATTCTCTTGTACAAACTAGGATCAAAATCCTTGCTTCTGTCTTCTCTGCTTAACTTCAATCCCATCACTGTAGGAGTAATTGCTACCTTGCAATCCTGCATGTTAAATCTTTCCAAAATTTTATTTACATATTTGGCTTGAGAGATAAAAATCTTATTTTCATTTTACTCTACTTCTATTCCTAAGAAGTATTTCAGCAATCCCATATCAGTCATCTCAAATTCATCCTTCATGAATGATTTAAAATTCTCAATGAGGTAAGCATCATTACTAGTAAAGATCACATCATCAACATATAAAACAACAATGAGCATATTATCATCTTTCTCCTTGATGTATAATGTGGGTTCTCCTTCACATTTCTCAAACCCATTTTCCAATATATAGGCATCTATCATATTATACCATGCTCTTGGTACTTGTTTCAGCCCATAAAGAGCTTTCTTCAATCTGCAAACTTTGTGCTCTTGGCCTTCTTTCTCATATCCCAAAGGTTGTTCAACATAAACCTCTTCCATCAAAACTCCATTTAGGAATGCTGATTTCACATCCATTTGGTAAACCTTCCACTTGTGTTAGTATGAATCCTTTGTCGAAGTGTATGAAAAAGGACCACTTTAGCTACGCATAAATAATAGCCCTAACAACAAAACTGGCTGCCAATATCTTCAGATCTGCGATTAGTTGAACAAGAAAAGCGCTGAAAAAAACCAGATCTATGCATGGAAAGACATTAAGCAGTAAAAACAAGGGTTTGCTCCATATACCAATAGACAAGACAAGAACAATTTTTGAAAGAATTTTTGTATTAATTGGGCACCTGGGAGGAAAAAAAGAAGGCGTATCCAATTATCCTCAGTGGGATGGGTTCTTGGAAGTCCTCAGCACTTCAGATCTAAGATTTATCTCTCTTGTTGGTGTAGAAAACCCAATGCAAAGAAAAGAGCTCAATGGGAGCTCACACAGCCAATGATGGAAAAATGTGACCAAGTGTATAGATCCAGAGTGATCTAATAGGAAAAAAAAGGTGAAGAATGGTAGGAAAAACCCTCCTATTTATAACAAAATATTGGGTCATTCTAGATCTTGGTGTATGATTAAAATAATGTTAACCAAATCTAGATCCACCTTTTATGGAATATTTTATTATATTTGTTGGAGGGAAAAGGTATTTGACTTGGGTCAAATCCCTTTATTTGTCAAAAATAAATAAATAAATGATTTATTTATCTTTTTAAGGAAGCGGTTAGAAGATAATCAAATAAATAATGATTTATTTAATTATTTGTTGGTGATTTGGTCATATTTAACAAGGAATATTATCTAAATAAGATTAAATAATTATTCCTAGAAAATAATAAGATAAATAAAGGTTTATCTAATTAATTTCTTTTTTTTTGGGTTAAACATGACTAGGAATAATAATTAAATTATGGTTTAATTAATTATTCCATGAGGAAAATTAAACAAAATGGGTTTGTTTAATATTTCCTTTTGGGGTTTCCTGTTTTCACCATAAACAACCTAATAAATGTGGTTTATTAAGTTATTTTACATAGTGAAAGCAATTTTACTTAGGGTAAAATTGGTCTTACATGGTGTACTTGGGTCCATCTAATGATAATAGGTTAGATGACCAAAAAATGGTGTAACAGATTGCCTCCCAGCGTGCGAGTGTCAGGAGCAAATCGTATGACCGAAGTATGTTGTAATAACTCAATCACCAGACAACAAAAGGGAAGTCAGAGAGAGAAATGAAAGGTAGATAGTGTGCTGAAGAACTAGACCCTGAGGAGACGAGACTCGCAGGTGCAACAAGTCTCTTTTTATGAGAGGGTACCTGTGCTGAAGGCGGCGGGGGAGGCATACCTATGCCCGCCGAGACAAAGTACAAAAGAATAGAGTGTCAAGTAAACAAGGGACCGAACTATAAAGTACAACTGGCATAAGCATGAGCCAGATAAAATACAATGAGGGATCTCACATACATGTTGTGCCTGGGATAACCGCCAGGACTTGTACAATAATATCTGAGTACATGAGATACAAATACAACCCAAATTCCCCCTGTAAATGGGGAAGGGCTCACAAAATCTGACTGATACATGCAAATCAAAGAGGCACTGCAAGTGGCTAAGGCCAACATCATCAAATATCTAGAGCTGCATCGAAGGCTGCAAGGAGGAGGTCATCCGGGCATGTGGGGGGCTACCTGCAGGGCCACCCCCTCATGAGGGTTGAGACATCTCACACACACCCGGGAATCATCAAGAGCCGCTGCTGTATCACTGAACCATCAAGTATACAGATCTCGATCATGCTGAAAGGAGCTGGAGTGGAGAAACAATCAAGTCAAAGGGAAATGAGAGATCCCTTTGCCTGATCCGAGGCACCGAACAAGAGTGGAAGTTGGAACCAAGGTACACCGCCCTCTAGACCTGGCTTCTGGAATGAATGAGCTGATGTCGACAGAAGGAGGTCCGCCATAGGTGAGGCAATGAGAGATCCTCAACTAAGGCACGAGAGAAAATAGTAGAGCGACGGACAGACTGACACTAATGATGATAGTGAAATGGAAGGGACTGAGTGGCGAATGGACGAATTCCCTTGTTAGAGCATAAAGGGAATGAATGACATGACAGCGACTGACACGATAGTGTAAGGGATAGGGGACAGTGGGACTGAAGGTCATAATGTGTGACACAAGAGAGAGACCAAGAAATTAAGGATGGAGGGATATAGCGGGGTACAAAGGGACTCGGGATAGAGTCCATGAATGCGATGATGACTCAACTTGGATTCTCTAAACAAGGGCGACTTGATGGTGCTGCCACACAGTAAAGGCCCAATGGGGGACCATGAAAACATGAGTACAAGATGGTAACTCATGACGAAAATCGACATGAACAAAGACAAGTAAGGAGGCAAAATGGTGCCCCAAGTACAAGTGTCGTAAGTGAGGAAATTCGATTTTAGGGAGAGGTGAAGTGACCCTTCTTGGACAAAATGTGTCCTAGTGAAGTATCAAATCACAAAAAACTAACAGATACCCATTTTAGGGCTCGGTAAGAGCTTTCCAACGGTGCAGGTGGTTTGTCAAACGGGGCTACAGTATGGTCGCAACAGTCGAAAGAAGAAACAGGGGTTCTCTTTTAATAAGGCAGTTTTCCCTCCAAATTCACTCATTTGCTATTGTTGATGTTGTGAATGTAGAGAGGAGAGAAGGCCCTAAATCTTGTGGCGAGCGTAGCGGACAAACCGACCATTGGAATCAAGATCCGTCAGTTGCAGGTAAGAGGCCTAACCTTACTCTTTCATTTTGATGGATTGAAAGTTCAGTTTAGGGCCCAAAATCTCAGAAACAGTCCCTCCTTCATCTCTACGGCTGGGTCACACTTTTTGGGCCAAAAAGTGTGACCTGGGAAGTAGGTTTCAGGGAAAAAAGTGCGCCCTGTCCCAGAATTGGGCAGAAAACTGTGACCTGGGAGATGAAGGGGTTTTAGTGCTGTTTTATGGCTGAGAGTTGGGTTTTTGTGTTTGGTTATGGTATTCCCGATCTGTATGCTGACAAAGATGATGTTTTTGTGCAGGTATGGTAGATTTACGGGCTAACTGGAGAGAGAGAGACCTGGGTACATTACGGGCAGAGATCCAGGCGGATCAGGGTGTCCGTCGTGTGTTGGCCAGGTTTGGGGTTCTAAAGCTTTTGGAGAACCCTTTGATGAGAGCAAGAGAGCCTTTGTTGGCCCAGATTATCAGTTATTGGGATCCAGAGCATGAGGTCTTTGTAGTGCAGGGGCGCAGGATCGAACTGACAGTCCAGGATGTGTATTTCCTAATGGGTCTCCCGCCACTAGGGATGGTGGGAAACACGCAGCCAGTATTACCGCGAGGGCGGCATATCATGGAGTTTGTGGAGCGACATTGTCGACCGGGTCTCCAAGTCAAGGGGACTCGGATACCGATCGGGGACCTAGAGAGATTAGAGACCCGTGCAGTGGCCGCAGCAGTGCTGCGTATCCTGGGCAACCAGGCGCTCCATCACATCACTGGGGGGTAGATGATGATTGTGGAGAGTGTATTGAGTGGGACCTACTATGGGTGGGCCCAAATGATGTTGGCGTCGCTAAAGCGACAGTTGTCGCTCTACAAGGGGCAAGTGAACCACGATTGCTTGTATGGGACTTTATTGTGCGCCTTCTTCTTTGAGAAGATCTCGAACTTGCGGCCTCGTATACAGCTCCTAGATGGGGGCCCTAGAGAGCCAAGGATGCGCCGGTGGGGGCGGCTACTGTGCAAAGGAGGAGGAGGGGCGGTCAAGCGAGTGTTTCGACCTGAGTTCTTTGCCCATTGGGATCAAATGCCGTTATATATAGACGACTATCCCTATAGTGGGATGAGTTATTGTGGCGATCCGGACCTACCACTTCCGTCTGGTCGAGTATCGAGGCCCGACGGTAAGTGATAAGTAACTATTCTTGTATTAAAGTTATTGAATAGTAGATATGGTACTGATTCATGTACTTTTGGTATGAAGATATAGCTCCGGTAAAACCGGCCGGATATATGGGACGCCCAGCAGCCTCTGGAGCTGCAGGGCCAAGTGGGTTGAGAGCAGCGCGCAATGAGGATGTGGCCGCCCTCCTGGGGGACATCCGCCATAGATGCGAGACGTTGCTGACCGGAGTTTCAGAGCGCGGGTGGCAAGACTTAGACGACCAGTACGTGGAGGCATGCATTGGTATTCCCTCGGAATGGCGAGGTGTCATGCGGCGCATGGTGATGGCCGGTCAAGGCATACGTGATCTACGGGCTGCAGGGGCAGAGCCATTGGCTCAGGATCCGCTAGATAGTGAGTAGGTGTGGGGCATGTGGTGCCCCCTAGTGTGTATGTAGGGGCAGGTGGTGCCCCCAGTTTTGAGTTTTTGGTAACATGCTATGGGCATGTCATATGTATCAGAGTAGATGGACTCTAAACACATGTTTTGCGACACATATTATGGATATGCCTCGTTTTTAATGATTATAAATGTTATTGTCTTGTATGAAATGCGTGTGATAAATGCCAATCTAGAACATGGTTTGCAATACTATCTACATAGTGATTCTGTTCTCGAGGTACATGGTTGAAAGTTATGGTTTCAAATGCACGTATCAATAGTTTCACTTGTAAATAGCGTCTAAACAGCACAGGGTTATGCACACGATAAACACCATTTAGTTGCATGACAAGAAGTAGGGAATCCAAATGAACATGCAGATGGAGGATGCGATGGAAGAGGGCATCGACTAAGAGACCACGCACTGCATCATATTTGGCCTGATTGTTGGTGGCAGAACCAATGCAGACCCCGTTGGAGAGAACAAGGGCATGCAAGGGGGTGAAGATGGCCCAACCTGCCGAGGCTAGATTCCGGGAGTAACGACTTGCACCATCGGCATAACCGATAAAGGGTGTGGACGGGGGGTCCTGCGGAATGGTGTTACAAGACAACAAATGAGGGGAGGAGAGACAATGATGGCAGCGTGAGTGGACAGAAGACATCGAGCGGCAACTGCGGGAGGGAGTGCAAGGAGCAGGATGACTATGACTCATATACAAACTAGAGGGTGGTATATGAGGGCTATCGAAGTATGGTGAGGATTCGGGCTGCGGAGGTCAACAGAGATACGGGTGGAGTGATCTCGTGTATGGGTAGAAAAGAGGTGGTCGGGCGAAACAACAGGGGAGGATGCAGGGGGACTGGGCTCCGAGTGTCTCGCAGAGGAGGATAGGTAAAGAATGGTTGTGGTAGACTCCGTCATCTGAACATCAGGGGGGGGAATGTCGATGGGGGCGGGGGGATCCTTATGCTAGCCCGAAGCATACTGCGCGAGTATGGGAGAGGCGGATTGGTTCTGTTCAACCTCATACTCTCGGACTACCTCTAAAGAGGCGCGGTAATGCGTCAGGTGAGGACAATGGTGGGAGTAATGGCCATGAACACCGCACAAAGCACAGGGTTTGTTGGTGCGGAGAGTCTTGGGGTTCTTGGTTACGGACGAAGAAGGAATGGAGGCTTCAGGGACCGTAGATTCAGGGAACGCGACTTTAACCATGGGCTGAATACGGGGCAACTCGGGACAAGCATGGGTGGCATGACTGGCGACATCACACAAGGTGCAAGGCTTTGCGGGCGGAGGAGGGGCCGGGTGAATCGTGGTGGTCTTATCTTTGGGTGCCCCCTTGCGAGCTTTGCCTTTCTTCCCGGGAGCCGTCACGACAGGAGAAGGGTCCTGTGGAGGTGCTGGGGGCACAGTGGCAATGGAGGAAGCGAGGGGGACCGGTTGAACCGGTGTCAAAGCCATGTAGGGTTTTGGGTGACCAGGAGGGGTAGCTGCTGGAGGATCGAGGTACCAGACTGGTATGCCCAAGGTCAGGTTAGGGAGAGAGAGGGTGGCCATGACGGGGACAGAATATACTCTGGGAGGGGGAGCCAGAAAAGGTATCTGCCCAGCAGGGTAATGACCAGGAGGGATGGCTCCGAGATGGTTAAGGCTGGGGGGAACCGATCCAGGAGGATAAAGGGGTTCAGGGATACCAGCTGTAGGGGGAGGGCCAGAAGGAGGAGGTCCGGCTGGCTGAGATGAATGGCTAGGAGCGGGTTGCGGAGGGCGAGGGGGAGGTTGCTGACCAGCCGAAGCAGGCCGCTTAAGGGCAGCCTGAAACGATTGCATCATGCAAACATTCGATAAGCTGGGATCAGTGATAGGAGGAGGGGGGAGATTAGGAAAAGTTCCAAGCAAGGAGGAATCTTTGTAAACGCCGGGGGAGACACTAGTCAAGGAATCGACGGTTTTCTTGTTGGCTACATAAGAGATGGTCGTCTCAGGTGAGGTCTGATATTTTGGCTCATGATATGTCAACTGGTCAATGGTGACTATCTTTTCATTATGGGGGAAAGACATCTTGCGGAAAACCGCGGATGGGACAGCAGACATAGCATAGGTGTAGCTTCGCCCCAATAGAATGTTGTAGTCTAGCGGGGCGTCGATGACTTCGACGTCAACGCAAACAGTCTTACCGGCGAGGGTGATAGGACAATTACGAAATAGGCCAATGGGCTGGGAGGCATGGCCGTCCCACGCTCGAAGGGTGATCGTGGAAGGGGCCAACTCAGGGGAGCCGAGTTGCTTCCAAACCGAAGCGGACATCACACAGGTGGATGCCCCCTCATCAATTATGCACCGAGAAACGTTAGCGTTCCGGATTTTGACTGGGATTTGGAAGGCTACGGAAGCAGGAAGAGGAGGATGTTCTGATTGATGGGCGTCGAACACAATCATTTGGTCATTAGCAGGATCTACAGCGCCCACGGCAGATAGTAGAGCCTTCTTTTGGGAAGGGCACGACTGGAGGAGTTCCAGTGTGGAAATGGCAGCAGGAGATTGCGCCAAATCATCTACTATACTATACGAATGAGCAGCTCGACCGGAAGCAGCGTTTCGACGTAGGGGTCCCTTAGGAATCTTGGTATGAACCTCAACTTTGGGTTGAGGGATATGTAAGGGGCCACTGGATGTCGAAAGAGACTCTGTAGAACCTGAAGAAGGAGGCTCAGGGTCAGACTGAGCAGGAGGCTTGGGGCACTGGCGAGACCGAGTTTGAAGGTGAAGGTTGATGGTGGGGGATGGATCAGAGGTCATCATGAGGATCTGGTAAACGGAGGAACCAGAAATGGAAGGTGGGGTGGAGACCCGCCCGTCAGGTGGTTGGGTAGCCACGAATCCTTGCTGAGGGAAAGGATCAGTAAACACAGTCGGTTGAGTAGTGGCCACATTAGGGGGAGCGTGAGGGGAGGCATGTTGTCCGTGCAATGTGGCTTGAGACTCCCACATCTTCCGCATCTGTGGTAAAAGGGGACAATCGTGGGTGTAATGACCATAAACACCGCAACATGAACAAGGCTTGTTGGTACGAAGAGGCCTGTCCGGCTTGGGCTGAGTGCCCGGTTGCTGGTTAGCAGTGTTAGGGTCAAAACCTTGAGGATTGGGTCCACGAGTACCAGGGGCAGATTGATTTGGATTGCCTCTCCACCTTCTTTGAGAAGAAGGGGGATTAGTCGCACCCTGTTGTGCAAATACTTGCCCTGAAGGGGGCTGTAGGTGCTGTTGCTGGGGTTGAGGAGGCAAGGGAGGTGGAAGCGCATATGCTGGAGGAGCTGGCACACCAGGCTGTGGATAAGGGTAATGGTTAGGTTGGGCAACATTGAGGTAAGCAGGAGGTTGGGCAAAAGGAGGAGGCATGCCGTATCCTGGGTACATGCTACCGGGAGGGGGAAGAGTGCTAGAGGTGCTGGCCCCTCCGGGAGGGAGACCGTAGCCCATAGGAGGTTGAGCATACGGATGGGAAAGGGCTCCAACTATATCGTCGACGGAATGAGATGCCCCCGGGGCGTTAGCGCCACTGGGCCTGGGGAGGTCAGGAAGGACGGTATAAACATAGCCAGACTGGGCGTAGATCAGGTCATATTTCAAGGCTATTTGGAGGGCGACTTCTTCGGTTTGAGGGAAATGGGAGGTGACATCTTTGCCGATGGGAGCTAGGAGAGAGCGAAGGAACCAGTCCATATAGATCTGATCTTCGAAGGGGGGAGCTCGACATAAGCTGCGTCTACGTCACCATTCCTGAACATGGGTGGAAAGGCAGGTCGAAGATGTTTGCTTAAAGGAAGTCAAGAGCTCCGTACCGGTATCGTATCGGAGAGGGAGCTGGAAGTAAGATAAAAAGGCTTGGGCAATGGTCACAAAGGTGGTATGGGAAGAGGTGGCTTGGTCGACATACCATTTAGAAGCTTCGCCGGTAAGCGTGCGTTGGAATAAACGAAGACGGATGGAGTCATCGGTAATGGAATTGGAGGAACACCACATGTGGAAAGATCGGACATGATTGGTTGGATATTCTCCAGCAAGGCCTTCGAACTTAGGGATGTCGTAGGGGAGCTTGGTTGGCCTAGCGGGCCAACCAACATCGTGGTGGATAGGGTCATTGATCAACTGATTGAAATCGGGGAGGCCGAGGCCTGGAATGTACGGCAGCAAGGGTATGGCCGAGGTAGTTCCTGTGGCGGTTCCGCTAGTAGTGGTTCTGGCATTAGGGCCTGGAGCACCGCTAACGTTAGGCCCTGGACCAGACATAGTGAAGGTGGCAGGGGGAGAACCAGGAGGAGAAGGAGAACCCAATGAATCAGGAGAGGAGTCGGAGTGCGGACTCGGAGGAGGACTGGCTCGACGACGGCGGGACGGAGCAGGTCGATCAACCGGAAACTGAGGGTGAAGGCCAAGAAGTCTCCGGGAAAGGTGCCTTGGGGGCGCAATGATGACGGGAAGAATCAAGTGAGGTCACGGGCAGAAAATGTGCAGTGACAATTGATTTTAGAGTCTTTTCCAGGCGGTGTTAACTAGGCGCTTCTTCGCTTAGGGCCAGTGTGTGGCGTGCGTTAATTTTAATTTTTAAACCCTTTCCGTTTTGAGAGCAAGAAAAAAGTGTGCTGCGTAACTGAAAATAGATCTGCAAAGAACAATATATAATGCTGAAATAACAGAAAATTAACAGCTACAATTGCACCTATCTAACCCAAGGAGGTGGGTCCCTCAAAACTAATCTAAAAAAGGGCAAAAATCTAGTCAAAACAAACTGAAAAAGAGGCCAATAGATCTAGGGTCAAAAGGGACAGGGATCTAAAGGATAAAGCTGCTGAAAAGAGGTGCAGATCACAGCCAAGAGACAGAGGCAAGGTGGCTGGAAAAAGGGAGGAAATCAGCAAAAAGTGGAGGGGGCAAGGAGGGGGCCCTAAAAGTAGATCCAAAAAAATCTTCAGGAGGTGAGTTGAGAGGTAGAAGAGCTGATTAAAAGGGATCTGAAAAGGAGGTAACAGATCTGGAAAAGGGGAGGCTGAAACTCTGAAAAATCAGACACCTGAAGCAGCTAAAACTCTTCCACCAAAATTGGAGGGTACTGAAGCCCTAGGGGGCTAGGTTCCCACTTAGATGAGCAAAAAAGATCAAGAACAGTCGGGAACGGCCAAGAGCGTAGGCCGGAAAACCCTACGTAGGCTTCAGAAAACCCGTAAAATCAAGTAAAACAAAAATTGCACGTGTGTTCCGACCCGTTTTCAAAAGCCTAAAAGAGGTCGAAAGTGCACCTGAGGTCCAGGTCACAGTGGTTATGGGCCAAAAGTGCGACCCCCGCTCCGGTTGTCTCATGCGTACTTTCTAAAAGTTGTCGTCTCTGGGCTTATAATGTGTCGCTTACCTGCGCAATAGGGCCAGAAACACACGGAAGTTAGAAATTTTAATGTTTTAGGTTTTATGTGAGAAAAAAAACATAAAAATAGGAAAACTAAACAGCTGAAAAGAAGCCCTAGGGTCTGAAGTAGCTGGATATGCAGGAATATGAAAAACGACAGCGGTCGTAATTTAAAACCCGTGTGGAGTCGCCATTTGTTAGTATGAATCCTTCGTCGAAGTGTACGAAAAAGGACCACTTTAGCTACGCATAACTAATAGCCCTAACAACAAAAGTGGCTGCCAATATCTTCAGATCTGCGATTAGTTGAACATAAAAGAGCTGCAAAAACCAGATCTATGCATGGAAAGACATTAAGTAGAAAAAATAAGGGTTTGCTCCATATACCAATAGACAAGACAAGAACAATTTTTGAAAGAATTTTTATATTAATTGGGCACCTGGGAGGAAAACAAGAAGGCTTATCCAATTCTCCTCAGTGGGATGGGTTCTTGGAAGTCCTCAGCACTTCAGATCTAAGATTTCTCTCTCTTGTTGGTGTAGAAAACCCAATGCAAAGAAAAGAGCTCAATGGGAGCTCACACAGCAAATGATGGGAAAATGTGACCAAGTGTATAGATCCAGAGTGATCTAATAGGCAACAAAAGGTGAAGAATGGTAGGAAAAACCCTCCTATTTATAACAAAATATTGGGTCATTCTAGATCTTGGTGCATGATTAAAATAATGTTAACTAAATCTAGATCCACCTTTTATGGAATATTTTATTATATTTGTTGGAGGGAAAAAGTATTTGACTTGGGTAAAATCCCTTTATTTGTCAAAAATAAATAAATAAATGATTTATTTATCTTTTTAAGGAAGTGGTTGAAAGATAATCAAATAAATAATGATTTATTTAATTATTTGTGGGTGATTTGGTCATATTTAACAAGGAATATTATCTAAATAAGATTAAATAATTATTCCTAGAAAATAATAAGATAAATAAAGGTTTATCTAATTAATTTCTTTGTTTTTGGGTTAAACAGGACTAGGAATAATAATTAAATTATGGTTTAATTAATTATTCCATGAGGAAAATTAAACAAAATGGGTTTGTTTAATATTTCCTTTTGGGGTTTCCTGTTTTGACCATAAACAACCTAATAAATGTGGTTTATTAAGTTATTTTACATAGTGAAAGCAATTTTACTTAGGGTAAAATTGGTCTTACATGGTGTATTTGGGTCCATCTAATGATAATAGGTTAGATGACCAAAAAATGGTGTAACAACTTGTGTTGTGCTGTTATGGACAACATTGCTCTCACTGTTTCCATTCTTGCAATTGGTGCAAAAGTTTCCTCATAATCTCTTCCATGTTGCTGCTCGTAGCCTTTGACAACAAGTCTGACCTTGTGCCTTTCAATATTACCTTCAACATTACTCTTGGTTTTATAAACGCATTTCACTTCAGTGACTTCTTTCACTTTTGGGAGATCAACCAATTCCCATGTTTTATTTTTCTCTATGGCATTCATTTATTCATCTATAGCATCTATCTATTTCTTATCTTTCACTGCTTCTTCAAAATGAATAGGATCATCTACATGACAATATAATGCAAATAAAGAGTTCATACATTCATTTGCCGCCTCTTGCTCATAAATTTCATTCAAATTTTTGAATCTAGTTCTTCTTTCACTTGGTGTACTTGTGCTTAAAGAAGCACTCAAATCTGCTCCTTGTGGTGTGCTTGGAGAAGCACTGGTATCACTTCTCAAGGGTGTTCTCATACCTGCTTGTGGTGTCCCGTGTTGTCCTTGTGTTGATGGAGGTGGTGCTGCTAATGAGGTGTTGCTTTTAGCCATTTCTTCCACATCATCATCATAATACAAACACGTCTTCACATTGACTGTTTTCTCAATGCTTCCATCCCAAGCTTCTTCCTCAATGAACTTCACATCTTTGCTTATAAAAAATTTCTTGGCGTTGGGTCTTGAAAATGTCATTCATTTCCATTACACTTTCACTATTATGTCCATTATATCACCTCCATTTCACTACTATGTCACTACATTCATCCCACTTCATTATCATTGGGCCACATTTATGTTTTTTCAAACTTTATTAATTCTTAACCTTTTTAAGTGAATTTGTGGTTAAAAATTAGAAAATAATGTGCATATGCTTATACCTAACAAGTGGGTTGAGATTGTTGACATGTGTAGATCAAAAGGAGACTTCTAGAAGACCCTTATGTGGCACTCCAAGGACAAATTCGAATTTGGTTGGAGAAGATCATGGGATCATGAGGATATGTGTCTAATTTCCTTGTTGTATTGAAACTCTAAGAGGATATGTGTCTCATTTCTTAGTTGTGTTGAAACTATAGAAAGGCATGTGTCTTATCATTTCCTATTTTGATTGTAACTCTAGAGGTGGAGGGAGAGATTCATAGACTCCCATTAATGAGATAACTCCTCATATTTTGTATAAATAGGAGAAGCTTTCTCCTATCATGGGTAGTGAAAAAATAGTGAAAAATAGGAGAAGGAGAGAAAGGAATAGAGAGTCTTTTGTAACAAAGCTTAAGATGGAATGAGACGTAGATTTGTGAGTTTTTCAATAAAGAAGTTCCTTGATGGTGTTTTGATTACAATTTTAAGGAGCTGAAGAAGGATTACACCAAATTGGTAGCAGAGAGCCCCTGCTATTCAAGGAGGATTTGCATGTTTTCTAGATAAGTTGTTTTCAATTCTGTTTTGTCATATTTCCTTAAATTGCTTTCTGAAATCATAGCTTTTAGCATTATTTTTCATGTCATTTGCTTAGATAAAAGATCCTCATGATATTGTAGTTAGTCTCTTTCTCAAGCTCTTCCAATACATCTTTATTAAATGAATGAGATTCAATTGTGATATTTTGAGTTATTAGCATTTCGTTTTCTATTATTTAGTTAAAAAGAAGATTCTCATTTCTCAGATATATTTAGTGTTTACATTATATTTCTTTAGGCAGAGTCAGTAAGAAGTCCAGAAGCTTTTGGTTTCATCCTTTCTAGTAAAGGTGAAATAACCAGTAAAAGCCCCTACTGTCAATCTCTGTATAAGAAATATTTTGTTCACACAATTTTAGATCAGATTCCTCATTATACTGTAGTTAGTCTCTTTCAAAAGCTTTTCCAATAAACCTCAAATTCACGAATGGGACTAAGTTGTAGTATTGTGAGTTATTGAGTGTTTTGCTTCATTGAAGATCCTTATCACATTATGATTAATCTCTTTCACAAGCTTTTCCAATAAACCTTTAACTCATGAATGAGATTTAGTTGTAATGTTATAAGTTATTTCAGCATTTCATAGGAGATCCTTACTACATTATAGTAATCATTTTCTCAAGCTCTTCCAATAAACTTTTATCAAATGAATGAGATTTCACTATAATGTTTTAAGTTATTGTTTGTTTCAACATTTCCTTTTATGTTTTAGAAGATCGTCATTGCATTAAAATTAATCTTTTTCACAAACTCTTCCAACAAATCTTTAACTAAATGAATTAGATTAAGTTGTAGCGTTTTGAGTTACTTTTCATTTCATGAATGTTCATTTGCAAGCTAGGATATCCATGGATTAGAATGCTCTATTTTTCATCATTTTCCTAATTAGGGATAGAATTTACACTCTGTTTTGAGTCTAAGGTTTTTTTTTCTTTTCTTTTTGACATAGATTTGATTTCATCTATTGAACATAGAGTAGCATGCTAATTACTAAAAAGACAAAACTCTCAAAAACAATAAGAAAAACGCATACAACGAAGTAAGGAAGAGGTCACTTAAGCACATATAGTGCACCACACTTCATTAGTTTACTAGCTCTCGTTGATAATTTATGTTAGCAATTTAGGACGCTAAATTGACTAGACATTTTGGCGACGTTGCCGGGGAAGTGTAATTAGGAGACCTTATTTCTTACATCTAAAAAAAAATTATTAATAATTCTTGAGTATGCTCTCCTCCTGCACTTCGTGTGATCTGGAGGATCAGAAAAATGATTGTTATGTAAAAAAAAAAATTAATAATTCTTGAGTATGCTCTCCTCCTGCACTTTGTGTGATCTGGAGGATCAGAAAAAGAATTGTTATGTAAAAAAAAAAAAAAAAAAAAAAGAGAGACAAAATAAACTTCATCATTTCAATTGATTCAATAAAAAAAATAAAAAATAAAAAATAAAAATTGTTTTCATCATTTCATTTTATTTATAAAAAAAAAAAAAAAATAAATAAATAAAAAAAAAAAAATTCCAATACATTGTTTTGTTTAATGAAATATGTATGTGTATTTTTAAATTTTTGAAAATATAACATACATAATTTTATTAACAAATCAATTATAAAAAATGAAAAAAAAAAAATTTATATATATATATATGTTTTGTTTACTAAAATATATATGTATATTTTTAAAAAAAAATTGAAAATATATATATAATTTTAATAACAAATCATTTCAAAAAAAAAAAATCAATAATTTATTTTGTTTAATAAAATATATATGTATATTTTTTTATTTAAATATATATATATATATATATATATATATATATATATATATATATATGCAATTTTATTAACAAAACAAATTTAAAAAAAAATACACAATAAAAAAAAAAACAAAGGGCTGAACGAAACAAGAAAACATGGATTCAAAATAAAGGCAGAAGGTAACATCTGAAAACAATTGCTCAATTAATCTGCAGATTTAAATTTTCGAAAAGAACAAAAAAATTTTAGGTGGGTTTGATCAAAGACAATAGAATTTGGCAAATTCAAAAATCTGAATTGTTTGTTCTTTACCGAATTATCCACTGCATCATTTCAATCTGCGTAAGACGTTTCCAATGATTGGGGCTCTATCTATGAGAATATCACGCGCCTTACTAAGGATAAGTCTCAAGATCAATTTTGATGAAATTGGAATACAATTGTACTCAGAACAAACAATCAAATCAAAAAAAAAACATTGCTAGAAAACACAGTAGTGAAAACCCCTTCAAGATTGCAGCAGTGAGCCAACACATGAAGAGTTTAAATTTTACATCTGCGAACAAAATTGAAATTGTGTGAAACTAATTTGCAGAATCATTTGAAAAATCAATGGTTTAAAGGAACAATCTTTTGTCTTTGGCAACCATTGCAGATGCAATGTATCCAGTGGCTCCCATTATGTAGGAAGGAACTACAAGCACAATACAGCCACAACAATTCTTTAAGCCATGAGTAGCGACGCAATCCTTCAAGCCCATGCATGAGAATCATGCTTCAACACTAACATGTGAACAAAAACAAAAACATGTAATTTCAAATGTTCTTTGTATAAGATGCCAGCCAAAATCTGTTGGAAAGATCCATGTTTTTAGAAGAATTCGGATTGAAATTAAATTATGCAGTGGGATTTTATTGGTTAAACGTTAGACAAGTGGACTGCCTTGACAGATACGTAGATAGTGGTTACCAAAATCACAGCAACTAACTCAGGCACGTGGAGCTCTAGCAGAAGAAAATTTTCCAAATTATTAGCATCAACGCTGGAAGAAATTGATTTTGTTACAGCACATTTAGAAAACGCTGGAAGAAATTGATTTTGTTACAGCACATTTAGAAAACGCAACAAATTTTGACACGTCATTTTGAAATCCATTTTCTGATCAAACCGAAATGAATTTTGAAAAACTGATACGTGGGTTTTTCTCAGAACATGAGCAATTAAATAACCCAGAAACAGTTTTCTGAATTTCTTAACCGATTGGGAGAATTTTCCGGTTCTTCATAGCCCTCTTTCACTGTCTACGTGAGAAAAAAAAAACGTTTTTGCAAACAGAGACGGTTTGATTATATCCGATTTTGAAGAATCCAACTTCCTGATCCAATTCTACAGGTAGTCAGTTAAGAGAAATACGGCATCTTCCAGAAAGAAAAGTCGAATTGAAATCAAAGTCTATTTCCACATGGGATTTGAAGATTAAACATTTCATTTTGACCGAATAAGAGTTATTGTTACAACCATCGTCCACCCCTCTGTCATTTTAAGATCTGCATGCTTGGTGGGATTTGCTTTGACTGATTTATAAGCTGGTGAGAAGGCATGCACAAATTAACTTCTTTTTCTTTTTCTTTTTCTTTTCTTTTTTCTTTTTTTTCTTTTTTTTTTCAGCTTATATATTTGAAACTGTACGTGGATAATTGGTTCTTTTGGGATGTTTCTTTCACACTGTATGATTTTTCGAATATCATTAAGCCCAAATTGAATGCTGATGTTGTCTGTATTGCTCATTCCATCTATGTTTTATATGTTTTTCACTATTTTCTTTACTTTCCGGAATCTCCAAGAGGTTTGTGAGTAAAGGGCAAGTTCGTGAGAAGAAGAAGGTTTTTTTTTAATAATAATAATAATAGCAAAAAAAAAAAAAACAACAACAACAACAACCAAAAAAAAAAATTCTAATCAATTGTTTTGTTTAATAAAATTATATATGTGTATATTTTTTTTTAATGTAACATATATAATATTAAAAAATATATATATTGAATCAATGAAATGAATAAGTTATTTGCTCACTTTTCTGAAGGTATTGATTAAATTTTGGACTGATGATGAAAGATGAATGGCTAACTTTTTATTCAAGATTTTTAGCTACAAAAATCGTCGACATTCCGCAGCTAAAGTCTAATTCCGCAGCTGTTCTCCAATTCTGCAGCCAAAAAACCTCATTGTTCAAATCAGCCTAACTTTCTCATACAAAATCAGATTTTGATTATTCAAGTATCGTTGGAAAGGTCTCAACAAGATCTACACAGTGAGAAATCCATCATTAGAGTTTGAAACGGTCAATAATGAAATAAATTGCTGAAAAGAAGCAACATTTAACTTGAGGCACTAATTCTAAAACAGGTATAAATTCTTTTGATTTTTCCTTTGAGAACTTGTTTTATTAATACAAATTCTTAGTTTTGTGTGTAAATATCATAACTAGAGAGATTGATCACCTCTCTCCTTTGATAATCTTACATTCCATTGCAGAAGAAGTATTAATTTTTTTTTGCAGGTTCCAGGAGGAAGGACAAATGACTACAAGAGAATGGTGTCTTTCTAAGAGACCAATTTGTTTCATAAGAGGATGATCAGCAACAAAGAAGAAATATGCTGATGCAAAATCAAATCCAAACACTTGAAAAACTTTCAGATACTATTGTCTCCATCATATCCATACCTCATAATAAACCATTCACCTCATTTCACTTCATATTTTCCATTTACATTCACATCCACTTTCCATTTCTCTTTGTCCATTCATAACCCACAAATAAAAGCAAGAGGCTCATTCACATGCTTATTGCCCATTGCCATTTCTACTCTCCATTTCCATCTTCCATTTTCATCTTCCATTTCTTGTCATTTTCATTCCGCAAATAAGCCCTGCTTCAATGCAAATTATTGAGTC
The DNA here is from genome assembly GCA_034641835.2 of Pinus albicaulis. Lineage (NCBI taxonomy): Eukaryota > Viridiplantae > Streptophyta > Pinopsida > Pinales > Pinaceae > Pinus > Pinus albicaulis. Next base: position 123,206 of record JAXQQM020074570.1, read on the forward strand.
CATAGTCCTTTGAGTCTAAATTCTTTGTAAAAACACCTTGATGCTTGCATGCCTTAATGGCAAGTTCTCATGCTAACAAACAATGGGAATAAATTAATGTCCCTTGTTAGTCAGATCTTCTAGGTGACTCGACATCGGCAAAATCATTCGCACCTAGCAAGATGTGTTTGGGCATCTTAACTCGCATTGTCATCAATGGTGAGAGTTCTCGTGTTGACTAGTGGCATCCATTAATGGCCACCAATTCAACAATTTCCTACTATGTTCGACATCAGAACATCTTTTCACATAGTAGGAATTGTGCCAATGAGTTTTGAAGACATGAAGACTATTATTTTCAGCGTTTTGGAGCAGATTCAGCAAGTTTTAGTAGGAGCAATAAAAAGTCATCTTATATATTTATCCATGACTCCTCTTGTTCATCCACTTGAAGAAGAATATGATCAGAATTTTGCAGCCACCACACATACAACTCATCCATTCCAAATGGTAAGTTAAGGTACGTCATTTTCTAACTTTTGACCATAGAATTCCATAAAAAGCTAGAATGATAATTGTTGGAAAAACATTTCTCTTCATCATTTCATAAAATTGTCAATACCATCAGTTGGGGGGGGAATACATTCATCTTCATATCTTACCATGTCCATATCATACTCAGGAGCTCACATACTTCCAACATATATTAACTATTACATTGTTATTATGAGCATACAATGGTTTTTCAAAAAATGCTTAAAGGATAAATTGGATACAAACAAAATCATGGTTGTCACACAAGAACCAACCATCATGCAATCCAATAAAGATATACTTTGCAAAAATAATCAAAATATCATTATGCTAAGTTCAAAGTGGTTGTAACACAAGAACCAACCATGTTGCAATTCAAGTAAAAAACTTTGCAGAAAAATGAAGTTATCAGATGATATCATGCAAAGTTAAGCCAAAGCTCAAAGATCAAAAGAGTCAATGTAATATATATTGCATGAGGACATGCAATAACTTCAGTTGGGGGGTATTTTGAGTCTTGAAAATGGCATTCATTTCCATTACACTTTCACTATTATGTCCATTATATCACCTCCATTTCACTACTATGTCACTACATTCATCCCACTTCATTATCATTGGGCCACATTTATGTTTTTCCAAATTTTATTAATTCTTAGCCTTTTTAAGTGAATTTGTGGTTAAAAATTAGAAAATAATGTGCATATGCTTATACCTAACAAGTGGGTTGAGATTGTTGACATGTGTAGGTCAAAAGGAGACTTCTAGAAGACCCTTATGTGGCACTCTAAGGCCAAATTCGAATTTGGTTGGAGAAGATCATGGGATCATGAGGATATGTGTCTCATTTTCTTGTTGTATTGAAACTCTAAGAGGATATGTGTCTCATTTCTTAGTTGTGTTGAAACTCTAGAAAGACATGTGTCTTATCATTTCCTATTTTGATTGTAACTCTAGAGGTGGAGGGAGAGATTCATGGACTCCCATTAATGAGATGACTCCTCATATTTTGTATAAATAGGAGAAGCTTTCTCCTATCATGGGTAATGAGGAAGTAATGAAAAAGTAGTGAAAAATAGGAGAAGGAGAGAAAGGAATAGAGAGTCTTTTGTAACAAAGTTTAAGATGGAATGGGATGTAGATTTGTGAGTTTTTCAATAAAGAAGTTCCTTGATGGTGTTTTGATTACAATTTTAAGGAGCTGAAGAAGGATTACACCAAATTGGTAGCAGAGGGCCCCTGCTATTCAAGGAGGTTTTACATGTTTTCTAGATAAGTTGTTTTCAATTATGTTTTGTCATATTTCCTTACTTAGATTGCTTTCTGAAATCATAGCTTTTAGCATTATTTTTCATGTCATTTGCTTAGATAAAGGATCCTCATGATATTGCAGTTAGTCTTTTTCTCAAGCTCTTCCAATACATCTTTATTAAATGAATGGGATTCGATTGTGATATTTTGAGTTATTAGCATTTCATTTTCTGTTATTTAGTTAAAAGGAAGATCCTCATTTGTCAGATCTATTTAGTGTTTACATTATATTTCTTTAGGCAGAGTCAGTAAGAGGGCCAGAAGCTTCTGGTTTCATCCTTTCTAGTAAAGGTGAAATAACCAGTAAAATCCCCTACTGTCAATCTTTGTATAAGAAATATTTTGTTCACACAATTTTAGATCAGATTCCTCATTATACTGTAGTTAGTCTCTTTCAAAAGCTTTTTCAATAAACCTCTAATTCACGAATGAGACTAAGTTGTAGTATTGTGAGTTATTGAGTGTTTTGCTTCATTGAAGATCCTTATCACATTATGATTAATCTCTTTCACAAGCTCTTCCAATAAACCTTTAACTCATGAATGAGATTTAGTTGTAATGTTATAAGTTGTTTTAGCATTTCATAGGAGATCCTTACTACATTATAGTAATCTTTTTCTCAAGCTCTTCCAATAAATTTTTATCAAATGAATGAGATTTCACTATAATGTTTTAAGTTACTGTTTGTTTCAGCATTTCCTTTTATGTTTTAGGAGATCCTCATTGCATTAAAATTAATCTTTTTCACAAGCTCTTCCAACAAATCTTTAACTAAATGAATCAGATTAAGTTGTAGTGTTTTGAGTTACTTTTCATTTCATGAATGTTCATTTGCAAGCTAGGATATCCATGGATTAAAATGCTCTGTTTTTCATCATTTTCCTAATTATGGATAGAATTTACACTCTATTTTGAGTCTAAGGTTTCTTTTTCTTTTCTTTTTGACATAGATTTGATTTCATCTATTGAACATAGAGTAGCATACTAATTATTAAAAAGACAAAACCCCCAAAAACAATAAGAAAAACACATACAACGAAGTAAGGAAGAGGTCACTTAAGCACATATAGTGCACCACACTTCATCAGTTTACTAGCCCTGGTTGATAATTTATGTTAGCAATTTAGGACGCTAAATTGACTAGACAACAAGAAT
>JAXQQM020071079.1:0-82430 GCA_034641835.2 Pinus albicaulis
ACTAGACACCAAAGGGGAAGTGAGAGAGAGAGAAATTTAAGGTAGATCAAAGCGCTAGAGGACAAGACCCTGAGGAGGCGAGACTTACAGGTGCAAAAAGTCTCTTTTATGAGTGAGTACATGTATTATAGGCAGCAGAGGAGGCATACCTATGCCCGCTGAGAAAAAGTACAAAGAATAATGCATCCAGTAAACAATGGACTGAACTATATAGTACATGCTGGCATGAAAATGGGCCAGATAAAAATATGATAATGGATCCCACATACATACTATGCCTGGGATAACAGCCAGGACTTATACAATAATATCTGAGTACATGAGATATAAGTACAACCAAATAATCCCTGTAAAAAGGAAAGGGCTCTGAAAATCTGAATGATACATGCAAACTAAAAAGGCGCTGCAAGCGGTTGAGGCCGACACCATAAAAGCTATGGAGCTGCATCAAAGGATGTAATGAAGAGGTCATCCAGGCATGTTGGGGTCTACCTTAAGGGCCACCCCCTCATGAGGTCTGAAACATCTCACACACACCCGGGAATCACTAGTACAATCTGTTGCATCACTGAACCATTAATTATACGAATCTCGATCATGCCGTAAAATGTTGGAAATGAGAAAAAATCAATTCAAAGGGAAATAAGGAGTCCCTTTGCCTGATCCAAGGCACCAAACAAGAGTGGAAGCTGGAACCAAGGTACACTTCTCTTTAGAACTGTCTTCCAGAATGAATGAGCTAATGTTGACAGAAGAAGGTCTGCCATAGGTGAGGAAATAAGGGATCCTCAACTAAGGCACGAGAGAAAATAGTAGAGTGAATGATAGATTGACACCAGGGATGATAATGAAATGGGGGGTACTGAGTAGCAGATGGACGAATTGCCTTGTTGGATCATAAAGGGTGTGGATGACCTAGCAGCAAATGAAACAATATCGAAGGGGACAGGGGATAGTAGGAATGAAGGCCATCATGTGCGACACAAGAGAGGAACCAAGAAATGAAGGATGGAGGACTATGGCGAGATACAAAGGGAGTCGGGATAGAATCCATGGATGTGATGATGACTCAACTTAGATTCTATAAACAAGGGTGACTCGATGATGCTTCCACACAGAAAAGGTCTAATGGGGACCATAAAGACATGAGTACAATACGGTTACTCATGACAAAATTTGACACGATCATGGACAAGTATAGAGGTGAAGTGGTGCCCCAAGTACAAGTGTTGAAAGTGAATAAATTTGATTTTTAGGAGCGGTGAAGTGATTCTTCTTTGACAAAATGAATCCTAGTGAAGTATCAAATCAAAAAAAATTAACAGATCCCCATTTGAGAGCTCGGTGAGTGTAATGTTCCAAAATTTTCATGAAGATAATTGCGACATTAAGTTTGCTCATATCATCTAGGATGTGAATACAATCGGTGAGGAGACCCATGAGTATGAATAAAATCCCTCATAGTGTGAAAGGGATCTATGGAGTAGCTTTATTTTGCACCTTCCAGTGTGAAAAGGGGCAATTGCATGAGGACAAGGTCAAGTTTGACCAAGTCAACAACACTGCCTAAGTGGGTGTGGCTTGCTTAGGAAGACAACATAGTTTGAGAGGGAGAAATATTCCTTGTGGAATAAAACCTAATGTGTGGGGTCTAGGAAAAAGAGGCATTCACTTGAATAAAAGGAGGAAGAGGCAGCCATAGTGAGACATGTTTTTGAGTATCTTGATTATTGGTCTAGTAGACTATTTGCAGTCTCTGGCTGTTTAGCTGAGTTGCAGTGTTGTTTAGCACGAGGAATTCCTATTTAGGATTTCCACTCCTTCTTGAGAGGCCTCTTGAAGTATTTCGCTTCATTTCTCCACATCTAGGCTCAATTCCAAAGCCATTCCTTCAGTCACTACGTTATTTCTGCTGAAGTATAATGTAGTGTTGCAGGGTGTTGCAGTGGAGGTTTCCACAACACCATTCCTTGGCTCATATTTCAGAGGAGGGAGCTTCTATTCCTCGGGAAGGTCAGTGAGGAAGGTTTCCAGAGCTTAATTTCATATTTTGGCATTAGGCCAAACTTCTCCCATCATCAACAGCACAATCCCTTCTCTAGACTGCATTATTTCAGTGAGTACCTGCAGTGGGGGTTTGCACCATCATCTTGGAGGGGGAGATCTTTAGTGCTAGGATCAGCCTTGCACCCGGGAGATCCATTGGAGGAGTTTTTCTTCAGATTGGTCATCATATTCAGCCATCTCCTTCTATTTTAGTTTTGTGTTGCATCTGCTACCCTGCAACTCTATCATTTCTGCATATTTGCCAATTGTATCTATATTGTAGCCAATCCTTCCAAGGATTGTTGTATCATTGTTTTCAGTGGTTGAGAGCTTGCTCCCCCACATTTCTTGAGCTGATATTGTCATGTCATTCCATTACCATTTTTTATTTTGTAGTGTCTCAATATAAATTGCGCTGATATAGCCTTATGTAATTTCTGTGTAGCAGTGTTCTCATAATTATTGTACATGTTCTGTTGAGGCTCTCATTTCCTAGCTTGAGTGATTGGTTCCTCAAAGCATTAAGTACTTTTTCTGCTATAATGTCAAAGGGAATTCTATTTTTATCTTCATGTCTCACAACTCATTAAAATAATTTTTTTGATCTCTTGTATGTTCATGCATTGGTTGCAGTCCCTTCATCGGACATTTTCTGAAGACAACTAGGTGTGGGATATCTATTTAACCGACCTAGAGGGATTTATTTTGAGCCTCCTCTTGGATTTTAGTCTTAGATGCATTGATCTAAGGGATCTAGGTCTTGGTTTCAAAAATTTTAGTAGCCATTCCTAGAAAATGCGTTTTCCAGTAATGCCTTGCTAGCAGATACCATTTTTGGATATTACAGTGGTATCAAAGCTACAATATTGGCTTAGCCTGTGAGTCTCAACCAAAGGAGAGGATGGGCTTTATCTCATCATGTTTCAGATCCATGAAGAACCTCCCTAAGGAGGATAATAAAAAATAAGAGGAAGGACCCTGCACTTCCTATTCTCATTGAAGAGGAGATAGAGGGATGAGAAGGAAAAAATACTCCATTTTTTGAAGGAGAAAAATGGGATAAGCTCACAAAGCTTCTTCCTAAATCTGTACATAACATTCATGAAGACTTCAAGAAGATAAGGAGGGACATGTATGAAGAATCTCCGGAAGAGTTTTAATCTAAAGCAAACTCTAGATTGCCATATGAGAATTTTGAGCCAGCAGTCACACACTCTAACACACAGCGCAATCACATGCCCAGGATTTCCGGAAGAGATATGGAAAGAGGAGAAGAGGTTACTTGGAGGGAAAATCTTGGTGATTTCCTGGAGGATTATGAGTCTCAAACTCAGGAATTCTGAGATCATCTTATTTTTTTAGAGTTTTTCAAGATCAAGGTGAAGGGAAGAGATCAACAGGATAGATTTCTTCTATCTACCTTTGAAAGTTCACCTACATGTTCAGCCAAAGCTTGGGTTTAGGGGCTAGACATATTTTTGAAGCAGCATAAAATTTCTGAAGATGAATCCATCAGAGTAGCAGCACTGAATTTTGGAGGTAAGGCCTATGCCTGGTGGATCTTTGAATCATTTTCTTTGAAAAATGTAAACACTGCATCTTATGCAAGTTTCACTAAGGCCTTAGTGAAAAGATTTAGCAGAAGGATTCATGAGACACACATGGTGGAGCTAAACAATGGAACTCAAACAAAACCCTTGCATGAAAACGAAATTCCACTTTAGAAAACCATGGAGGATGCTGAAAACTTGCACCATACCTTGCCAGAAGAAAGACTTTCTTCTCACACCTTTGAGCAAGGAAGCATGGAGATCTATTTTTCAAAGAGGGATCCAATCAATGGAGGGTTGCCCATTCATGTTGCAGAGATTGAGGGAAAAAAATTTGTTTCATATGGAGAGTATCTAGTGCCTCATGCAGAGGAAGGAGGAGCTCTTGCTCTAAGTAGAGGGATTCTTGCATCTTTGCAAGGAAGTCCCCAGGATCTCATGTGTGGAGATCAAGGCACAAATCATGTGCCATTGTTAAGGAGGTGTGGAACCATGGAGACAGAAGGAGAAATTAGGGAGGAGAACCAGTATCATGAGATGAGATGTACACATCTCTATCCACTTCGGGATGTTAATGCACTTGAGGAGAATAGTGGATTGCGCAGTGAGGGCATGGACATGTCTGTTCATTCATGTATGCAGTCATCTATTGATGATTCTCATTGCATGGAGACATTTTTCCGGGGAGACCATTGGATCAGCAGAGGAGGATGGATGCTTCACTATTTGAGGAACCACTCGGTGATTTCAGAGGATTGGAAGCCTTGGGAGAGCTTGATACAATGCTGGGAGTCTTGGGTAGACTCAAGGAGAGAGGGAACATTCTCTCAACATCATCATTGCCCAGTTCCATTTCAGATTCTGCGTTGTGGCAAAAGCAGGAGGGGAAGGATAGTAGCCTTCCAACTTGCATATTTTGCATGGGGGATGTCAAAGAAGAGGGTGAACATATGATAGGTGTTCTTCATGAGAGATCATCAGCGTTGTCACTATGGAGGATAGATCCATATTGGAACTCCCAGCTGTTGGTGGAGTATTCCAAGAATATTTTCACTTATATGATATTGGAAGACCAGTTTCATGAGGAGGGATATTCAGTCAGAGATGGGGTCATCTTCTATCATGGTAGGACCTTCTTACCTGGAGCTTCCAAGCTCAAGGTGAAGTTGCTACAAGAAGCTCATGAGGATTTCACTTTCAACCCCACTTGTTCTATGAGAGCCTACCACACCATCATGGAGGGGTATTTTGGGAAGTGTTTTGAGGAGGAGATATATTAGCATATGATGAGATGCATGGATCATATGGAGATGGAGTTAGCATAGCCACCTCTTTTCTCTTTGAGGATGAGAGAAAACTCACCTATGAGCCACTCCATTTGTAAGAGAATAATATATGGTAAGGGTATTCATTGTTTTTTACATGGTTATTTGTATAATGTATATATGCATCCCTTAACCATACATGTGCAAGATGATGCTCCAAGGAGGAGAATTATTTTTTCTAGACCTCATGGTTTAGTTGAGGCCATAAGCATGATTGATGGCCATTCCCTAGGAGGACTTGGGGAAGAGATATATTATGGAGGGCATGCACATTCTACACCATGCATCATTCACTTCCTCCATACTTATGCAAAGATTGGAGCAGCAAGCAAGTGGTTGAGAAGCCACACATTTTATCAGTCTCTGTTGCAGTTGAGAGTCAAGCTGCGTTGGTTGCACTTGAGGGACCATTGTACTTCTCATTTGTTACATATGGCAGCAAGCATGATTCTCATTTTTTCTCCCTATGGTTCTATTGTTTTTTTCTTTATGAGGAACATGCTCGGAAGAGAGACACATTGGGTGAATGTGTCCTTTGAGGGGGAATCCTCCCACACTTTTTGCAGTACATGTTCGGAGGGGAGCATGGGATATGGCATGGTCAGCTTAACAACACATTTTTCTCTTTATGAGGTGAGCCATATGATGGATGTGATGCCATATGATGATGATCTCCAACTCATCATATATGGAATGGTTTGGGCCAGCCTGATTTGCAGCGTTGGAGGAGAGATCTTTGGATATCTAGTCCTCATCTTGCCACTTGAGGGAAATATTATTGCAGCCCAGGATCAACATACACTCTACAATTATCTTAAGTGGAGAGGAGGATAGCGTGGGGTAGAATATTTTGTCTATCATGTGCAGATTTTCATCCCACCTACTTTGCTGGAGCCAAAGGTGGAGGACAGTTTTTAGGGGTTTCCTAGTTGGGAGGTGACTCATTTTGCATGGCTAATAGCTTCGGGATGGATGATCCATATGGGACAGATAATTACCATTAGATTTCAGATCCCATTCCTCAAGGGGACCTCTAGACATCACTTTGCTATCCTCTTGAGCATTTCACCTTTACATGATGATAGCTTGATAGCTGACTCGCATGCTGAGGAGGAGCAATGTGGAGGCTTGATTGATGAGATAGCATCACTTCACTTGGAGGAGATCATAATACATGGATTCTACAGGGATAGGAGGAGAAAATAACTCAGTATACCCTTGTACTTGCTTGAGGGACAAAGCGATCTTTGAGAGGAGGACGTAATGTTCCAAAATTTTCATGAAGATAATTGGAACATTAATTTTTCTCATATCATCTAGGAGGTGAATAAAATGGGTGAGGAGACCCATGAGTAGGAATAAAATCCCTCACTGTGTGAAAGGGATCTATAGTAGCTTTATTTTTCACCTTCCCGATTAGCGAAGGAAATTTCATGATGACAAGTTCAAGTTTGACCAAGTCAACAATGTTTGCCTAGGCGTGTGGCTTGCTTAGGAAGACATCACAGTTTGAGAGGAGAAAAGATTCCTTGTGGAAAAAACCTAATGTGTGGGGTCCGGGGCAAAAGAAGACATTCACTTACATAAAAGGAGGAAAAGGCGGCCATAGTGAGACATGTTTTTGAATATATTAATTATTTGTCTAGTAGACTATTTGCGGTCTACGTTTGTTTAGATGAGTTGCAGTGTTGTTTAGGACGAGAAATTCCTGTTTAATGGTCCTCTCATATTGAGAGACCTAAAGAAGGATTTTCTTCATTTCTCCACATATAGGCTCAAGGCCAAGCCATTCCTTAAGGTCAATTTTGCATTATTCTGGCAGTATGATAGGTGTTGTGAAACATTCCATGGGTGAGATGGTTCCACAGCAATGACTGTGGCTCATATTTTAGAGGAGGGAGCTCCTATTCCTTGGGAAGGTCAGTGAGGAATGTTTTTAGAGATGAATTGCATATTTTTGCATCCAGGCCACACTTCTCACCATCACCAACAACATAGTCCCTTCTCTAGGCTGCGTTATTTCGGTGAGTACTGCCAGGTGGGGGTTTGCACCATCATCTTGGAGGGGAGATCGGGGAGATATTTAGTGCTAGGATCAACCTTGCACCTGGGAGATCCATTGGATGAGGTTTACCTTAGATTGGTTATCATATTCAACCATCTCCTTCTATTTCAGTTTTGTGTTGCAACTGCTACCCTACAACTCTGGCATTTCTGCAGATTTTCCAATTGTATCTATATTGTGGCCAAGCTTTCCAAGGATTGTTGTATCATTATTTTCAGGGGTTGAGAGCTTGCTCCCCCACATTTCTTGAGTTGATATTGTTATATCATTCTATTATCATCTTGTATGTTGCAGTGTCTCCACATAAACTGTGGTGATATATCCTTATGTAATTTATGTGTAGCAGTGTTCCTATAATTATTGTACATGTTCTGTTGAGGCTCTCATTGCATAGCTTGAGTGATTGATTCCTCAAAGAATTAAGTAATTTTTCTGCTATAATATCAAAGGGAAGGTTATTTTTATCTTCATGTCTCATAGCCCATTAAAATAACGTTGTTGATCTCTTGTATGTTCATGCATTGGTTGTAGTACCTTCATCGGGCATTTTTTGAAGAAAACTAGGTGTGGGAGATCTATCTAACCCACCTAGAGGGATTTGTTTTGAGCCTCCTCTTGGATTTCAGTCTTAGATTCATTAATATAAGTGATCTAGGTCTTGGTTTCAAATCCTGTAGTAGCCATTCCTAGAAAATGCGTTTTCCATTCATGCCTTACTAGTAGATCCCATTTTCGGATATTACAGTGAGATCTTTCCAACGGTACAGATGGTTTGTCAAACTGAGCTACTGTTTGGCCACAATATGTAAAAGAAAAATATGTGGTTTCTCTTTTAATCAGGCATTTTCCATCCAAATTCACTCATTTACAAGTGTATCTATGGTGAATGTAGAGAGGAGAGAAGGCCCTAAATCTTGCGGAGAGCGTAGCAGACAAACCGAATGTTGGAATCGAGATGTGATAGTTGCAGGTAAGAGGCCTATCCCCACTCTTTCGTTTTAGTGGATTAAAAGTTCAGTTTAGGAGTCGAGAGCTCAAGAATATAATCCTTCTCCTTTTCATGATTAGGTTGCACTTTTTGGGGTAATATCTTCTATCTAGATAGCAGGTTTTAGGCAGAAAAATGTGACCTTCCCCAAGATTTTTCCTAAAAAGTGTGACCTGACAGAGAGGGGTTTTTTTGTGCTATTTTTTGGCTAAAATCTGGGTTTTTATGTTTCAATATAGTATTTCCTATCTGTAAAATTACAAATATGATGGTTTTGGGCAGATATGGAAGAATTTTAGATCAACTGGAGAGAGAGAGATAGAGACCTGGACCATTACGGTCGAAGATCCAAGAGGATCATGATATCTGCAGTGCATTGGCAAGGTTTGGGGTTCTGAAGTTTGTGGAGAATCCTTTGATGAGAGTTGGAGAGCCCTTATTCGCCCAGATTTATAGTTATTGGGATCCGGACTGTTATCACTCAGATTTTCCTTGAAGTTGTTAGAAGAGGAAAGAGGTCCGAGGTAACCACAAACCAACTTTTAGGTACATAATCTAGCCAATCTGTACCCAGAGAGGGCTCTCTCTATAAAATTTAGCTTTGTTTTGAAATATATTAGGCTAGTTATAATGTCCAGGGATTTTGATTGAGTTTGGGTGGTGAAATTATATAGCAGAGGGTAAGACTGCGTATTTCAGGCCATTGGGCTAATTGAGTCAAAAGTATAGCTTAACTGGATCAAGTTTCTTAACAAAATATGGTTTCACAGGGCAAGGTAATCAGACAGGGAACAATTATAGATCTGAAGTGAATGGAATGGACTTGAAATAGGTGAAGGGAAATTAAGAATCCTTCAACATATTCAAAAGGGGGAATTTGAATGATTATTAACAAAGAGCAATTAAGAATTCTTTATCAAATAATCAAAATTCATAAACTAGTAAAACAGGAGCAATTGAGAATTCACTGTTTAAACTAGTTCAGAAGAAAACATTTAGAATAACAATGATTAAAAACAGATTACACTTAATCACTTTCTGTTTTATTCATTTTCGTTAATGATTCAGATATGAGACACAAATGATATAATAAACATGTATAAAACTTCAAAACATAAGAGATAGATGACTTATTGATCCTTAGTTTGAAGCAAGAATCCTGTAAAAAGTCTTTTGCATCAATTCCTCGTCCAGCTGGCCACACAAAATTTCTCCAACAGCACTTTATTCCAAAATAGTCAATGTTACATCAAAGTCTAAGAATCCACCCCCACAATACTCCGATTGAGGGAGTATTTATACAAAAAATTATAAAAAATATCTCATAACAAATTGAGATATAACCTAGGATGACTCATAAGTATTTTACAACAAACTAGAGACAGATGGTCTCGTAGATAAGAAAAATGATAAATGATGTTGTGTTGTTTCCTTCTTTTGAGAATGTGTTGGATGTAGGCCCTAAGATTTGGCTCGTTACTGTCCTCTTTAGTAACTTTGTGCTGGCTGCTCCGTTTTACTAATACTCTTTAACTGCACTGATACTCTTTAACCTCTGTTTATCCTTTTATCCTTCTTACTATCACTTTATTGTAGCAAAAATTCATGAAGGATAATTTTTACAAAAGTTCTAACATTTCTTCCCACCATTTAGCTTCCGGTATTCTAGTTCTTTGCAGCGGCAAAAAGTTCGAAGAGGATTTTCACTGAGAACAAGGTCTTTAATTTGGAAATCCCTATCTACTAGAGGTAGATAGTCTAAATCTCTGTGAGGGGCATTCAGGGGTGCGACATTCAAAGCCACGGGATTCAGAAATGAATTGCGGGTTTTGATGAAAAAACAGGCACAATCACAGGTTTGGAAATGCAATTGCAGTTTTGGGAATTGAGGGTTGAACTAAAGAGCAATCTTAAACTCTATTTCAGTTTTTTCGTGTGGAATTTAAAACAAAAACCAGGATTTTTACAGAGCTCAGAGGGAATTTAGGTAAATACCTGTTTTCCAGGAAATGAATAATGACTAAACAGGTGATGACTATGGTGGATGAACTCTGAATTACTCGACTACAATTTTCTTCAGCAAGGTAACGGTTGGCAAACTTTGATAGTTGATTTCGAAATTCGTTGCATGGGACACTGGTCACTGCATGAGATAGTGAAAATGACGCGGGTTCTTTTGTTTTATTTGCAAAGTCAAAGGTTGGCGAGTTTTTTTTTATTTTTTTTATAGATGACGTGAGCAAGTATGGTGGTTTCGTCACAGGAAGCAAGCGGTAAACGGTTTTCATCGCACAGCTTTTGGGGAAGGGCGATTTTCAGTCGAGGGCGAGCGATTCCATACGATGGGCTTGACGCCTTAGCACGATACGTTGAAAAACCGCTTCTCATCGCACGTTATCATTCGAGATGCGGATGCGCGGTATTATTGATATGTGTGATCGATGTTAGTCAATCGGACGGTCCTCGGGGGAAAGGAAGATGATGGGGAATTAATATAGCGGAGTCTAATGTAATTTATTATAAATATCAAACGCATCGAGAATTTGATTAGCGGTGGATGAGTTATTAATTAACCATGAAGATTAAATTAATGTATTTTAAATGTGAGCGAGGTGTGGGGTTTTTAATTGATTGAAATTTCAACCAATTAATCATTTTTAAATAATTATGTATGGTTATTTTTCAACCAACGGGGCGAGATATTATATTAATTAGGAATTTTAAAATAATGCGAGAGGAAATTTTGAGATTTCAAATACTAATTAGAAATTAATTCTCCTCCGAAAGGAGCGTTAAGTAAATAACCAATTAATGTATTTAACTTATGCTTTTATGAATAGGGTTTTTATGAAATATTGCATGATTTTCCTAAGTAAAATGGGATTTTACTTAGGAAAAGATTTTTTAGAAGTGAATGAATGTCATGATGAATGATTTTAAGTACTTATGCTTTTCCAATTATTGGGCCGAGGGTCCGGTCCCTCCAAAAGTCAAGGAAATGCCTTGAGCCCCTCCAATTTTCAAATGCCTTAGTACTTAGGGGAAATTAGTGAAATTTTTAGGGAAAAATGAGAAGGGAAGTTAATAATCTGACTTTGCTTTGCTTGAAATTCTTCCAGTGTAGTGTCTGCCTTTGCACTTGTGATGAAAATAAGGATTTAACACCTATAGAGTCATTATCCATCACATGTAATTCTGCAACAACATCTACCTACCCTACCTACTTTACCCTACCATTTTTTCTTCTTTATTAGGGTGCACTTAGACTGGCAAACCCTCATCACACTTTTTCTTTTACATTTGGAAATCTATCTAATTCTATCCTTATTACATCCAAGGGCTCAGATTAAACTGTTGAGCTCCTTTTATTTACTCTACCTATCTACTTATCTGCCAAGATTAAATAGTTTGGTCAAATTTTATTCTCTATCTCTAAAACATAAAATTGAAAGATGAACTAGCCAAGCTTAAACTATTTGACTTTTCATAAATTGTGGCATAAAATACAAGTTTCACACAATTTTATTTATTACATAAGAGAAAAAAAGTAGTGGCATTTAGACTTGCACACTTTCCTTGGCCTTTATTTTGGTGGGGTTCATTTTCTTTCACTTTTTTGGCCATTTTATTCTTTTCACCCTTTGATTTTTCTTTTAGGGTATACCCTCTTTACATTTTTTAAATTTTTTGATTTTTTGACAATATGGAAAACCTTTGCAACAAGAAAAGGTATGAACATATTACATAGCTTATCAAGTCAATCATGATATATGACACCTATTGGTATAGGAGTCTAACACTGGCTCCACTTGGGGATGGCTTTTCCTGGTGAAAAGTCAAGAACAGCAGGTCAGTTGCCCTCAGAATGATTTTGACTAAACCATGGAATCTTCTTCTGCTTGTTGCTTTATTGTATGTATGACAGTAATACTTCTGAAGCTTAGGGCCTTCTCCTCGGGCTTCAACTCCAGTAAGTTACTATCCACTCCAAACTGATACATTACAAAGGATATAGTATGTACATGTTAAAAATCAGGATATCCTAATAAATAGGATCAAAGTAATGTTTCAACATTCGACCATTAACTGGTCCTTCTTCAGTTTCTGTACCATCCAAGTTTTTCAGAAAATATGTATTATTTCTTTGTAAAGCATGAATAATATAAGGTCCTTTCCACAGTAATTCAAACTTCCCATGTTTTCCCTTATCCTCTCTTCTGGAATCCCATCTTAAAACTTTGTTTCCCAGTTGGAAATATTCTGCCTTGGTCCTTTTATCAAATATCTTCTTTAGTTTCTCCTGCAATACTTGGGATCTTTGATAAACTTCCTCTCTGGTTTGCTGCAAATTGATAGTCTGATTTATTCTCCTTTGAATGTCATTAGGTTCAACCTGAGCTTCTTGAAGTAATTTCATTACAGGAACTCCTAAAGATGAAGGAAATACAACCTCAATACCATAGACTAACTCATAAGGACTGGTCCCAATATATTTTTTGGTGGTGAGTCTGTCTGCCCATAGTGCATTTGTAAGTTTCTTGTGCCAATTTTTCTTGTTTTCCTCCAATAATTTCTTAATAATATTAATGAGACTCTTGTTGGAAGATTCAGCCAGTCCATTACCCTGAGGGTAATAAGCTATGGAATGGCTTAATGTGATATGATATTTATTACAGAAACTTATCATTTTCTTAGATTTAAAGGCAAAAACATTATCAGTTATGATTTTCTCAGGACAGCCAAATCTTGACAATATATTGGTTTCTAGGAATCCTATAATCACAGTGTCATTGGCTTGTCTTGAAGGAATTGCTTCTATCCATTTGGTGAAATAATCTGTGGCAGTGAGGATCCATTTGTGTTGGCTAGAAGAAGGAGGATGGATTTATCCAATGAAATCCAGGCCCCATTGTTGGAAAGGTTTTTCAGTGGAAATTGGTTTCAAGGGTAAAGGTAATAGTTTTCTCTTGCCTTCAAAAATTTGACATTTATGGCAAGTAGTAACAAATTTCTTTACATCAGAGAACAAGGTTGGCCAATAAAATCTAGCTCTTAGGATCTTATCTGTAGTTGATTTCCAATAAAGGTGTCCACCACAGTCTCCTGCATGGAATTCATTGAGAGCCTTGTCAGCTTCATCTTTTAACAAACAATTCAATAGAATGCCATCATGATTTTTCCAAAAGAGAACATTATCTAAAATACAAAACTTTAAATATGTCAACTTTAAAAACCTTTTCTTTGTTCTGGATAACCCTGGAGGAGCTTTCAGGTTTAACAATACATAAATTATATCAGCATACCATGGTGAATCTAAAAAGGCTTGGCTGATTTGTGGAGTCACCATCTCCTGTTCGTCATCCAGTTCATTAATATCCAGGGCTTGGCAATTTGTTTCTGTCATGAGTTGAGCCAATCCTTGTCCCTTTATAAGCTTTGTAGGCTTTATCTCAATATCATACTCTAATATGGTAGAAATCCATTCACCTCTTTTTCCCTCAATTCCATCTTGAGTTAAGATGTCTTTGAAAACAGCATTTGGTACATAGGCTATCACATGGGAATACAATATATAGATTCTAAAATCTTTAATAGCTTTTACAAGTGCAAAAGCTTGTTTTTCCATGATGTTGTATTTTAATGATGCATCTCTTAGTGCTTTACTAAAAAAGGCTATAGGTTTCTCACATCCTTGATCATCCTTTTGTAATAAAACAGCTGCTACAGTGTGTTCTGATGCAAATGAAAATATTATGAAGTCTCTATCAAATTGTGGACTGGTAAGAATTGGTGTTCTAGTCAAAGCCATTTTAATTTCTTCAAATGCTTGTTTGGCTTCTACTGTCCATTTAATACTTGAATCCTTTCTTAACATGTTAGTAAGCAATCTAATTAATTCAGCTAAGCTAGATATGAATCTTCTCAAAAAATTGATTTTTCCTATGAAAGCTTGAAGTTCTTTAACATTTCTAGGGTGAGGTATCTGCAATATAGCTTCTATTCTAGCAGGATCGATTCTAATACCATCTTTGGAAATAATATGGCCCAAAATTTTACCTTCTTCAAGACCAAACAAGGACTTTTTTGGATTCAAAGAGATACCATACTTTCTTCATTTTATGAATACTTGTATGAGATGGTCCAAATGTTGCTGATATGATTTAGAAAAAACAGTTAAATCATCCAGATATATAACAAGAAAGTCATGAATTTCTTTTACAAACGCAATTTCCATTGCTCTTTGGAAGGTTGGTCCAACATTTTTAAGTCCAAATGGCATTTTAACGTACTTGAATGTACCCCATGGTGTTGTAAAAGCTGTTTTTTCTTGGTCATCAGGATGAACCAGAATCTGGTTGTATCCTGAGAACCCATCTAGAAGAGAAATCCTTGAAGCACCTACTACCCTTTGTAAAATGTGATCCATTTTGGGCAAAGGGTAATTATCCTTCAAAGAAACCTTATTTACATTTCTTAAATCAACACATAATCTAATCTCTCCAGTTTTCTTCCTAGTAGGGACTAAATTAGACACCCACTCTGAAAATCTAATAGGAGCAATTATCCCTGCTTCATACATTCGTTTGATTTCTTTTTCAATTAAAGGCAACAGTACAGGGTTGATTCTTCTGAGTTTCTGCTTAAATGGTTTTTGATTTTCTTTCAGAGGTATTGTATGTTGAATTATAGAGGTATCATATGATTTCAAGTCTTCATAACTCCAGGCAAAGACATCCTGGAATTCTCTTATTAGTTCAACATATTTTGGTTTTTTAACAAGAGGAAAAGAATTAGATAACTTTATTATTTTAGGATTTTCTTCAGTCCCCGGATTATATTCCTCAATATAAGCTTTCAATGGTTCCATTTTGGGTTTCTTTGGAATATCATTAGAATCGAAAAGATCTTCCAAAGGAGTTAATCCTTTAGGTAAATGATTATCTTTCAAATTAATGATTTCAAATTCATCTTCTATAATATCATCAACCTCCATTTGTTTAAGGTCCTGCATTTCTTTTTTGGTGAACTTCATTGGATGAAGCATTTGAGTTGCACTTTCTTCTTAAATGTGTGATTCTTTCTCATTTATTTGATCAGATTCAATGACTGTATCTTCATCTATGTTACTGTTAGAAAATTCATTCTCTAGAGTCAGAAAATTGTTAATCTGATTGTCATTTGCAAACACTTGCCAATTCTTAAAATTGTTTGGTATAGCTGGTCTGTGTCTAATCTCAGTTGTGAACTGATGATTAGGTTCAAATGGTAATTTACAAGTGCTAGCAAACATTGCAAGACTATGAGCATGCAAATTTTGTTTTCTTGGGATTTTAGCAAGCTGAGTCTGCAGAAAGGTATTGAGAATCTCTACAACTATTCCTCTATATTCTCTCAGTCTGGGATCGTTTGTCAAAAAGTGAGCTTTGATTTGTTGAATGATTAAATCAGAATCTCCTATAACAGATGCTCTAATTGTCCCTAATATTTTGACAAGTTTCAACCCTAGCAAAAGAGCTTCATATTCTGCCATATTATTAGTGCACTTAAAGTTTAATTTGTAAGCATGGCCTTCAGCATGATCATTTTCAAGGTTGTGTATCCAAATTCCAGCTGCTGCTCCTAATTTATTAACGGAACCATCAAATTCTAAGTGCCAAATAATTTCATGTTCATAATTGGTGTCAGGAGTTTCAAGGATTTTCTTAACAGTGAGATTTGGTTTGCTACTTTCTTTTGGTTTCTCTTGGGTATCTGATGTTTCCTTTCCCTCAGAGATTTCCTGGATTTGAACATTAGATTTTTTATTTGCAATTTCTTTTGGTTCTGTTGTTGGTACTTCTAATTCAGTGGGAGGATCAGATTCAGCAATATAAAGAATAAATGAATCCATATCAGAGTGTACTGAGTAGATGGGGAAATTTTCAGGTTTCTCCTGACTACTAACCACATATTTCATTAAAGTTTCTCTATATAGTCTCTTAGGTTGGCCGAACACTGAAATATTAGCATATGACATATCCAATTGAAGAAATCCCCGGAGCTTTGCACCCCAAGATCTGGACAATAACATACCATATTTTGGAGGAATGTCTACTACTACTATATCCATAAAAATTGTTTTTGCAGGGTATTGAACCAATGAAACACACAAGTCTTTGATTAATCCTAAACATCTCACCTGATTTGAGTCAAAAGAAAAGAGATCTTTGTATGGTCTGGTGATGTCTAGGTTTAATCTCTCCATTACAGCCTTTGGTATTAGATTGTGAGATGCCCCAGAATCAAGCATGGCATTATGAAGTATTTTGTCATGTATGTTCAAACTCACATAAAATGGAGGAGTTCCTCCACTTCCTGGTTTTCCATTTACTTCAGGGCCAAATAATAATCTAGGTTTATCATCGAAAACATTTACTAATTCATCACTTCTAGAATATTAAGTGATCTATTGATTTGACTTCGGTAGACATCATGTTTAACTAATTCAGACAATGGAACAACTATTTTTAATTTTCCTACTTCAGCTTCCAGATTAAAAAAAAATTCAGTCTGAGTTCTTATATTTCGAACAGTTGGATTTTCTTTATCTTCTGTGTTTTCGATATTTTTCTCCTTCTCAGGAATAGGGTTGTGGGCTGAAGTTGTTTCTGAATCAACTTCTGGAGGTTCCTCTACATTTCCTTTAGGAGGAAGAGTATTGGAAAGTTGTATGTTATTCAGTTGAGTATCAGATACATCTTCAATTATTGGGTTGGCAGGATTAGGATCTGATCTAGAAAGAATATTTACAGGGGTAGTATTGGTTTTACCTTTGAGGGGTTGTTTTGTATCTTTCTGTTTACTTGTTTCCGGAACATCAATTCTTCTGCTCCTCAAATTATATTGCTTGTGAACTTTGTAAATGGATGTATCATATCCTTCCTTAAAATCAAATGATTCTCCTGAATGGGTTTGAAATTTCTTAAGAATGTGAGCTTCATGATCCTCTTGGGTCAAGAAAACTTCTGCTTCGTTCTTTCGTTCAGTAAAGTTGTTTATTTGAACATCTTCAGTTGGTTCCTCAGAAGTTGAGGCTTCAATATAATTTTCCTGGAATGGGGGCCTAATATTTTGGTCAGGACCAGTTTTTCCAGTATTTTGATTTTGGTTCCTTCTGAAATTTGGATTTCTCACAGTATTGGTTGGTTGACCATCCCAAGGAGATTTCTTTTCAATTGTTTCTACTCTATCTCCTAGCCTTTCCATTCCTTTGATAATAGCATCCAGTTTCTTTTCAAAAGTTGTGGGTTCTTCATTTAAAGGCATTCTCCTTTCAGCTATGGCTCTAGCTCGTTTCTCTATCAGGTTGGCTTCAACACTAACAACTATACTTTGCATTTCTTCTAAAGTTTGAGGAGCTCTTTCCCTAAGTTGATACGCCATATAAAAATCAAAACCATCAGGTAATTTGATTAATACTGAGTCTGGAGGAGGTCTAAGATTTTGGGGAATAGCATTATAAGCCTCATTGAACCTGGTGACGTAATCTTGCACAGTCTCATTTGTTCCTCTCTTTATTTTTCCAAAGTCTGATAATATTTTAAGAGGATCTTTCTTCTTTTCCCATCTGTTTAAAAATGATCTATAAAGAGCTTGTAAGTCCGTAACACTGTTTGCAGGAAGGGCTCTAAACCAAGTTCTAACTTCTCCAGTAAGACTTTGAACAAAAATTCTCATTCTTACATCATCAGCATCTATTTCATAAATTTCAAAATAATCGGTCATCTTTTTAGTATGCTATTGTGCAGTGTAAGTACCAGAACCATCAAAAGGAGTGATTTTACTTTGGTAATATTGATGCATAGCCCCTAGATTAGCAGGTAATACTAAAGGAGCATATATGTTTGCCATTGCAGGAGGTAGTGATGAAATAACATGTGAGGTTGGTCTATGAGTAGTGGGTGGAGGAGTATAAGGGGTAGTTTGAAGTTGATATGTTTGAGGAAATGTTGATGAACTTGGAGAGGCTGAAGTGATCACGGAAATATTTGATGTTTCTTTAGAGGTAAGCTCAGATTGTATGGAATTTCGAAAATTTTTATCAAGATGTGAAGTAACAAATTTAAATTTTAAATCTTCAAGAAATACTGGGTCTGGAACCTAATTGGACAACTCAGATTCAGAAAAATTTACAAATAAAGATGTTTCAAATTGCTCATCAAAAGGTTCTTCCTCAAGATAAATCCACTTAACATGACAGGATATTGATCTATAGAGAGGTCGAGAACTACCAGAACTTTCTTGAATATCTTGTCTCCTAAGAATTTTGGGGATCAGATTCGGATTTTAAAACACAGGCGGTGGATTTGGATCAAGATTAGCCCTAGTGTAATGAGTCCTTTCTGAAGCCAGTTTTCTAGGTGATATTTTTTTTTTTTGGTTTTTTTGTCTAAATGGAATGAACAATACAACTTCAACAATTTCTCTAAGAATTTTCAGATATTGTGTTTAAATTTTCTTAAATATTTATTTGACTAGAGGAACTAATCAAATGTTTGAAACCAAAGTTAAGTTCATAAACTAGACTGGAGATAGACTGAAGTAGCATTTATTTACTTATGCAATTGCAGAGAAAAAGTAGTTCAAAGGATACCTGGCTAACTTCAGGCTCCGTCTGTAGTTTATAAAGTAAACAATAGTAACAATAGAATTATTCAGTTCCCCAGTGGAGTCGCCACTATGTTATCACTCAGATGTTCCTTGAAGTTGTTAGGAAGAGGAAAGGGGTCCGAGGTAACCACAAACAACCTTTTAGGTATAGAATCTAGCCAATCTGTATCCAGAGAGGGCTCTCTCTGTAATATTTAGCTTTGTTTTGAAAGATATTAGGCTAGTTATAAAGTCCAAGGGTTTTGATTGAGTTTGGGTGGTGAAATTCTATAGCAGAGGGTAATACTGAGTATTTCAGGCCATTGGGCTAATGGAGTCAAAGAGGATAGCTTAACTGGATCAAGTTTCTTAACAAAAGATGGTTTCACAGGGCAAGGTAATCAAACAGGGAACAATTATAGATCTAAAGTGAATGGAATGGGATCAAAATGGATGAAGGGAAATTAAGAATCCTTCAACACATTTGAAAGAGGGAAATTGAGTGATAATTAACAAAGAGCAATTAAGAATTCTTTATTAAATAATCAAAATGCATAAACTAGTAAAACAGGAGCAATTAAGAATTCACTGTTTAAACCAGTTCAGAAGAAAACATTTAGAATAACAACAATTAAAATCAGATTACACTTAAGCACTTTCTGATTTATTCCTTTTCGTTAATTATTCATATATGAAACACATATGATATAATAAACAAGTATAAAACTTCAAAACATAAGAGATAGATGACTTATTGATCCGTTGTCTGACACAAGAATCCTGTAAAAAGTCTTTTGCATCAATTCCTCGTCTAGCTAGCCATACGAGATTTCTCCAACAACACTTTATTCCAAAATAGTCAATGTTACAACAAATTCTAATAATCCACCCCCACTAATACTCCGATTGAAGGAGTATTTATACAAAAAATTATAAAAAATATCTCATAACAGATTGAGATATAATCTAGGATGACTCATAAGTATGTTACAACAAACTAGAGACAGATGGTCTCGTAGATAAGAAAAATGATAACTGATGTTGTGCTGTTTCCTTCTTTTGAGAATGTGTTGGATGCAGGCCCTAAGATTTGGCTGGTTGTTGTCCTCTTTAATAATTCTATGTTGGCTGCTCCGTTTTACTGATACTCTTTATCTGCATTGATACTCTTTAACCTCTATCTACCCTTATATCCTCCTTACTGTCACTTTACTGTAGTCAATGATCAAAAATTCAATTAAGGATAATTTTTACAAAAGTTCTAACATTTCTTCTCACCATTTATCTTTCGGTATTCTAGTTCTTTGCAGCTTTCTGAGAATTTCATCAATCTCTGTGAGGGGAATTTAGGGGTGCGACATTCAGAGCCACGGGAATTTCCATTTTTATTTCTTGTGGATTCAGAAAGGAATTGCGGGTTTTGATGAAAAAATGGGCACAATCACAGGTTTGGGAATGCAATTGTAGTTTGAGGAATGAAATAAAGACCAATTATGAACCCTGTTTCAGTTTTTCGTGTGAAATTCAAAACAAAAACCAGGTTTTTTACAGAGTTCAGTGGGAATTTAGGTAAGTACCTGTTTTCTGGGAAATAAACAGTGATGAAAACAGGTGCTGGAAATGGTAGGTGAATTCTGGATGCTCGACTGAAATTGTTTTCAGCAAGGTAGCGGTTGGGAAACTTCAACAGTCGATTTCGAAATTCGTTGCATGGGACACTAGTCACTGCATAAGATAGTGAAAATGATGCGGGTTATTTGTTTTATTCACAAATTCAAAGGTTGGTGGGTTTTCTATTTTTTTAATGGATGATGTCAGCAAGTACGGGGGCTTCGTCACGAGAGGCAGGCGGTAAGCGGTTTCCATCACACAACTTTTGGGGAAGGGTGGTTTTCAGCAGAGGGCGAGTGATTCCATATGATGGACGACGCATGGCGTGGCACTGTTTAGAAAACTGCTTCACCATTGCGTGTTATCTTTCAGACGCGGATGCGCAGCGATATTGATAATAACCGTAGATCTGAGATTAGTCGATTGGGCAGTCCTTGGGAAAGGAAGATGATGGGGAATTAATATGGCAGGTCCAATGTAATTTATTATGAAATAATCGCATCAAGGGAATTTTGATTGGTGGATTAGGTTATTAATTAACCGTGAGGGTTAATTAATGTATTTTAAACGTGGCGGGGTGTCGGGTTTTTAATTGATTGAAATTTCAACCAATTAATCATTTTTAAATAATTATATGGTTATTTTTCAACCAACGGGGTGGGATATTATATTAATTGGGAATTTTAAAATAATACGGGAAAGCAGAAATTTGCAAGGATTTAGATACTAAATTAGAAATTAATATGGAAAATGAACAGAAGCGCTAAGTGTAAAACATCAAGGTAATGTTTTTAACTTATGCTTTTTATGAAATAGGGTTTTTATGAAATATTGCATGATTTTCCTAAGTAAAATGGGATTTTACTTAGGAAAATATTTTTTAGAAGTGAGTGAATGTCATGATGAATGATTTTAAGTACTTAGGATTTTCCAATTATTGGGCCGAGGGTCCTGTCCCTCCAAAAGTCAAGGAAATGCCTTCAGCCCCTTTAATTTTCAAATGCCTTAGTACTTAGGGGAAATTAGTGAAATGTTTTAGGGAAAAATGAGAAGGGAAGTTAACAATCTGACTTTTCTTTGCTTGAAATTCTTCCAGTGTAGTGTATGCCTTTGCACTTTGTGATGAAAGTAAATATTTAACACATCTAGAGTCGTTATCCATCACATGTGATTCTGCAACAACATCTACCTACCCTACCTACTTTACCCTACCATTTTTTCTTCTTTATTAGGGTGCACTTAGAATGGCAAACCCTTATCACACCTTTTCTTTTACATTTGGAAATCTATCTAATTCTATCCTTATTACATCCAAGGGCTCAGATTAAACTGTTGAGCTCCTTTTATTTACTCTACCTATCTACTTATCTGCCAAGATTAAAAAGTTTGGTCAGATTTTATTCTCTATCTCTAAAACATAAAATTGAAAGATGAACTAGCCAAGCTTAAACTGTTTTACTATTCATAAATTGTGGCATAGAATACAAGTTTCACACAATTTTATTTATTACATAAGAGCAAAAAAAGTAGTGGCATTTAGACTTGCACACTTTCCTTGGCCTTTCTTTTGGTGGGGTTCATTTTCTTTCAATTTTTTGGCCATTTTATTCTTTTCAGCCTTTGATTTTTTCTTTTAGGGTATACCCTCTTTACATTTTTTAAATTTTTTTGATTTTTTGACAATATGGAAAACCTTTGCAACAAGAAAAGGTATGAACATATTACATAGCTTATCAAGTCAATCATGATATATGACACCTATTGGTATAGGAGTCTAACATGGCCAACCAAGGTCAACACAAAATCAAGGGATGTTCGTCCAATCGACTTTTTGGATTTATGACTAGAAAATATACTAGGTACTCCCATGAATCGACATAAACCATGATGTCATGAAAAGTACCTTTTGGTTTGACAACTTATCGATGAGTGAGTTCTAGCAAGGTGGAGGTTGGTTCTAAAGTGGTAATTCCAAGAGTTTCATAACTTTCTGTAGTCAAAATATTAATGGCTGCTTCCAAGTCGGCTAGCGTGTTTTGGAAAGAGTCGTCGTAGATTTGGACTATCACTATAAGAATTCCTGGGTCTTCATACTTTATAGGTGTCTCCTTTCCATATAATAAATCAGACAAGGTTCACACTAAAATATCCAATAGATCTAAGGTCAGGAGGGTTAGGGATATAAAGGACAAAATCTGCTGGAAAGTGGTGCAGAAAACAACAACAAATCAGAGGAAAAATTGTTGTAAAGAGGTGGCGAAAGGCTATCTCCTGGAGGGAAACGGAGCGGAATCTAGAGGAAAACCCAAATAAATCTAAATGAGGTGATTAATATGGCTTCCAATATCCTCAGATCTACAATTAGGTGATCAAGATAAATGCTGCAAAAATCTAGATCTATGCATTAGAATACATTAAGCAGTAGAAAAAATAAGATTTACTCCATGCATCCAATAGACAAGACATGAATATGTTGAATTAATTTTTTATTAATGGCACCTGGGAGGAAAACATAGGAGGGTGTTCCTATTTCTCCTCAATGGGATGGGTTCTTGTAAGTCCTCAGCACTTCAGATCTAAAATTCCTCTCTCTTGATGGTGTAGAAAACCCAGACAAAATGGTAGCAAAATATGACTATGATGGTGGATCAATAGTCAGACCAAAAGTATAGATCCAGAGTGATATTTAGGCAATAAAATGTGGTAAATGAATGGGAAAACCCTTCTATTTATAGCAAAATATTGAGTTAGTCTAGATATTGGTGCATAATTAAAATATTATTAACCAAATCAAGATCCAACTTTTATGGAATATTTTATTATATTTGTTGGAGGGAAAAAGAATTTAACTTGGGTCAAATCCCTTTATTTTTAAATAATAAATAAATAAATGATTTATTTATCATTCTAAGGATGTGGTTGAGTAATATTGAAACAAATAATGATTTATTTATTTATTTAAGGGTGATTTAGTCATATTCAACAAATAAGGTTTAAATAATTATTCTTAGGAAATAATCAGATAAATAATGATTTATCTAATTAATTTCCCTGTTTTGGGTTAAATATAACCAGGAATATTAATTAAATTGTTGTTGAACTAATTATTCCTTGAGGAGAATGAAACAAATGTAGATTTATTTAATATTTCCTCATGGGGTTTCCTATTTAGGCCATAAACAACTTAATAAAGGTGGTTTACTAAGTCATTTTTCATAGTGATTGCAATTTTACTTAGGGTAAAATTGGTCTTACATGGTGTACTTGGGTCCATCTAATAACAATAGGTTAGATGACCAAAAAGTGGTGTAACAGATTGTCCCCCAGTGTGTGAGCGTTAGGAGCTAATCGTATGACCGAAGTACGTTGTAAGAACTCAATCACTAGACATCGAAGGGGAAGTCAAAGAGAGAGAAGTATAAGGTAGACAAAAGTGCTAAAAGAACTAGACCTTGAGGATCTGAGACTTACAGGTATGACAAGTCTCTTTGATGAGTGAGTACCTGTGCTATATGCAGCAAGGGAGGCATACCTGTTACATAGCATTTTTTCACCATCCCTGCAATCCCTCGCCCTGCATGTTGGAGGGTCTTTCCCATGATTTGTGAGCAATTTCATACATTGCAAACACCTTCTTTTCATCCTTCTATATAAAGACATCATTTCTCCTGTTCAACATTTCCTCAAAAAGCACACAGAAACCTATGTTTTGGCCTTGGCGCGAGCAGCCTGTTCACCCCTCGCATCAATATGGAGGATTTACACTAGATCTCGTGCCACTTGGTGCTCTGTCTTAGTGTTTTTCCCGTGCCAGCTATTTTAGGAATGTTTTTTAACAAAAAGAGGTGGAATTTTCCTTCTAACCACCTTAGGGATGAGTCACAGGAAGTGGTTAAGTTGATGAGCCATGAATCTCCCTCTTTAGGGTGTGGTTTCCTCCTCCCATGGAACACTCCTTGAAGATAGATCTTCCTTCCATTATTATAAGGATCATAACCTCTCCCTCTCCCTCTATATAAACATGCCTTCTCCCTTTATGAAAGCTAGCTGAACATATAGCCAAGAAGCTAAACTTGGAGAAGAGATACTATAGCTAAGTAATTGCTATTGAGAAGGTAGAACCAAGGAGAATTTCGTAGAGATATCCCCGTCTAAATTCCCGAGGAGCCTTTGTAAGACGTGCTCCACTGGAACCCTATTGGATGAGACCACAACATCGAAGCTTGGTTGTACTCTTCCTTTCTTTCATTAATATACTAGACTATGGTATTAGTTCCATCATTGTGTTATGATTATCTGATGAAATTGATTTAGTCTTCTTCGACTGACTGATAGTTACGAATTTGAATTAGTATGTTGAATATCATCGTTGTTTCTTGTGTGTGTGCAGGTATCTGAGCGTGAAAGCGAGTGGATCGTGATATGTCAAACCAGGAGCAAGAGGGAGCCACTATTTCCGACGACAACAACAACATAGGACCTCCGGTAAGTCATCTATCAAATCTCCATCCATTCATTTACTAGGAATCAATATTATATCTTGTCTCGTTTGTGGCGAGACCCACTCTAGGGCTAGTGGGATCACCTCTGTTCACAGAGGGGATTTACCTCACCAAAAAATTGGCAACTCCACTGGGGATCTTCGAGAGACATGGTATCCATTATAGCCTCATTGGAGGGAAACACTTCTTTCAAAGGATCAGGTTAATCTGCATCGCCGAGCCAAGGGGATTAAGAATAGACGTCGAGAGACATGCTCAAAGGAGCACCTTCAGAAGGGGGAGAATCAGATGCAGCTGTAAGCTCACAATAATTGATTTCAATTGGACGAAGCGACATTTAATCCCCAAATGAATCAACCTATTTAGGTAAAGGGACGATCCATGGGTAATTCGACCGAGATATCATATTAACTTGAATGGTATTTGGTGGTGGAAGGGGAAAGATACCCATGAGAGTGGGATCTTTGAAAAGACCCGGCCCTACACTATCGGGGGGAGAAGGAATCTGATCCACGTTCAGCACATTGCTCTCAGAGGATGAGGTAAAGAATGATAACTGATCGACAGTAATGATTTTTCCTTCATGTGGAAACTTTAGAATATGAAAGAGGGTGGATGGAACGCACAACATAATGTGAATCCAACTGCGATCGAGTAGAATATTGTAATTGAGTTTAGCGTCAACAAATTTTCTTCAACATTGACCCTCTTTCCTTGCAATGTGATTGGAAAGCTAGCGAAAACAACCAAGGGTTTCGATTCCCTTCCATCAAATGCCTCAAGGGAATTGGGCGACGAAGTCAGGGCTTGAGAGCCAATATCCTTCTAGCAAGCAGATGACATGACACAGGTAGATGCACCTTTGTCCACAATGGCTTAATGGATGTTGAGACCATTAATGCCGACTTGTATGACAAGCGCAATCTGTTGCAGAAGTCGGGGGACGAAATTCTCTAAGTCGGAAGAGAGAAGGCTAGGATCAGTAGGGTCAATCCCGTTGATCATAGATAATAACGCTTTCTATTGATACGGACAACTCTAAAGCACTTCTAACATGGACATCGTGGACAACGCCTATGATAAATCCTCAACAATACTGTAATGCTGAGCAGCACGAGCGTTAGGATTATAAGAATATTTCTGGAGAATACCCTTAGAAGGTGGTCGTATAACGGGTTCAACACTGGGCTTTTCAATATCTAGAGGACAAAAGGCAGGTGGCGGAGGAGGACCATCAACGATATCTTTCTCGGCTACCTGGCGTGACCTAGCATAATATTTCGCCAGAGTAGTGATGGAAACGAGAGCATAACCATTCAGCATGAATACTTGAGAGACAAACGATGCAGATGGTAGAGGTTGCTCAACCATCTGTGTTTGATGAGATGGAAAAGGTTCTTTAAGGACCACCAAAGTTCCCTTAGAGCCTTTGAGTGGTTGAATAACCTGGGATTTTCTAGGAAAATCCTTAGTGTAGTGTTCCTCATCACAAATCAGAGAGGGATACTTCAGCTTGTGCTGTGAACCATCATCAGCAGGAGATTTAGACGATTCTGGTTTTGGGGCATCGACTTTTCCTTTTCCTTTGCCCTTCTTTCTCCCCTTGGGAGTCTTGTCTACAGGATTATCTTGAACGGTGTTGACCTCTGAGGTTTTACCAGAATCTTGGGTAGGCTGAGGAGCAGAACCATTGGAATAATTTGATTTCTGCTTCCCATTGGAAGACTTGCGTGAAGTCTGAGACACGGAACGAATAATGTCATCGACTGATGGGGTAGCTGGTGCTTTAGAGGTCCTAGGTCATGGAGCCTCAGTCAAGATGTCATACAAAATTTTCGATTGAGAGTACACTTGGCACGAGTAACAGCTTGTTGCTCAGTTACACATGCCCCCATGGCGATGTCTTTTGCAATATGATTGAAAAAAGAGGTAGTGAACCAATGAGTGAGAAGATGATCATGAATTTCGAACTTGATCAGACGATGATGCCTTCTCCATTAATGAATGTGGTCTAAGATATGGGTAGCCTGGTCCTGTTTCAAGGATGTTAGGAGATGCGACTTAGCTTCATAATGAACTGGGAACTAGAAATGAGTAAGGAATGTCATAGTGAGAGTGTTGAAATCTTGAAATATACCATGAGGTAGTTCAATGTAGCACTTAGTAGCAGCCCCGGTGAGAGTGTGGTGGAAAAGACGGAGTCAAACATAGTCATCCACCAAAGAATTGGAAGAACACCATAAATGGTATGTCATGACATGTGCTTGAGGGTCTTCTCCGGATTTTCCCTCAAACTTGGGACAATCACCAAGAACCTTCGTTGGAACTGGAGGTCAATATGGATTATGAAGAATTGGATCATTTGTCAATTTGGACACATCCGGGAACTCCAACGTGGTGAGAAAAGGTAATTTAGGGTTAAAAGTCATAGCAGGTCCTCGATAAGGACTCGTACCCATACTCCATCCCAGTTGAGTATAACTCTGTCCCCATTGGTTCTGTCCCGGAGGATTCGAGCCATAAGGGGTATAAGCCAGATAATTCAATTGATATGGTGGCTGAGGACCAGGATACGGGGGTTGAAGACCAGGATACTGATTTTGAGTATACGAGGGTCTTAATTGAGCAGCATAAGGATTTTTCTACGGAGTATAAGTATGGCTTAGTGGTTGAGGGTAATAAGCAGGACCTTGAGGTGCATTTTATACCAGTCGATTTTGACATTGAGGGTAATAACCGCCTTGGGGTCGAACGGGCTGCTAATAAGTAGGGCCCTGCTGAGCTAGATAAGTCGGGCTCAGAGGTTGATTTCACTACGGCATAGAGTAGAGCAGTGGCTAGGCAGGGTGAACTGTCTGTGCAAGTTGGCCCAGCTGAGCAGGTTGACCTGACTGATGAGGGCCATCAGGTTGCCCCTGAGGAGCAGGTTGTCCTGATGGCTGCGGTGGTCTAGGTTGTGCCTGATAACTAGGTTGACCTAGAGCAGGACCATAAGATGGCCCTAGTTGTGCAACGTTTTGACCAATCGGAAGATATGGCTATTGTGGTTGCAACAAATGTTGTGATGGATATATTTTCCCCCCATGACCGTATGAAGGTCCAGGTTCATATACTGGTTTCCCAGCAGGTATTTAAGGTTTCCCTGGTTGGACCACAGGTTTAGCTTGTAAAGGTTGACCTTGAGGACTGTAAGGCTGCCCTTGTGGGCCATAAAACAATCCCTGTTGGACCGAAGGTTGTCCCTATAAGGGTTGCCCTTGTTGGTCGTACGCATACCCTTGCTACACCGAAGGTTGTCCTTGAAAGGGTTGTCCTAGTGGGTCATAAGCATACCCATTGCTGAACCGAAGGTTGTACTTGAAAGGTTTTTATTTGCTAGTTAGAAGGTTGCACAGGCAAGGTAGGTCTAAAATCGGAAAGGAACTGATAAGCCTCAGGAGCATGCAAATAGATAGGGTTTCTGTGCTCATCATATTGAAACGGAAACGAATAAATCGGGGTACCATCCGCACCAAAACAAGAAAAATAAGGATGATTAGGATTCTGAGGGGACTAATTAGTCTAGGAGGTCTGCTGCTGAACAACGAGCCGATACTCCTCAAAAGAAAGGTTGTTTGGGATTTCCATGGAAATCAAAGTCTCTACCGAAGTCGAAACTCCTGACAGCTGAGCGGTGACGACCGGTGCCGATACAACCACGCAAAAAGTAGGCCTAGTTGGGACATACGTAACAAAAGGCGTCGATGAGAAAGGTGTTTTCAGTGACATCCCTAACTATGGGAGAATCGACCCCCTTGACAGATTTGATGTTTCCATGGAGGCAATACTAGCTATAATCTGACCCAAAGACCTATATCCAGCTCGAAGCAACACTGATGGTGAAGATTGAGCAGGCTCTTGATGGATGTCTTCTAGGAAAACTTGGTATAATTCTGTAATTTTCCTAAATTAGCTTACTGTTGATAGGAATATTGATTTTTCTTTTGAAATCAAGATAGATAAATAAATGGGCAAGGAGGCTCATGAATTGCTCAAGTATGAATAAAAATCCCTCAGTGTGAAAAGGGATCATGAAATAACCAGATCAAGCATCCACATGTGTGAAAAACGTCTAAACTATGTGGATAAGTTCAATTTTGACCAAGTCAACAACATTTATTCTCAAAGAGTGGATCCTAAATAAAGACAGTTCAATGTGAATGAAAATCAAACTAGCTAGTCAAAATGAAGACACCTTGAGTGTGAAATAGGTTGATCACTTGACCAAGTCAACCATGACCATATCTACATCGCAGTCTAGATGCATTGAACCTCTTTGAGGGAAAACACAGTTCTAGAAGGAGATTCTACATGTGAAAGGAGCTAAACTAATGAGTTGGTTTAGGGTTTTGAAAAGACTCCAATCTTATAAAAGGAAGAGGAGAGCAACATGAAGGGGTTGTTGAAGATATTATTTTTTGAAGGTATTGTCTTCTTAGACATCCCTTGCTGGGATTTCTTGTTTAGGATTCCCACCTCCTTCCTTGAGTAGCTCTTGGAGGACACTTGTTCCATCCTGTCCACTATTAGGCTTGGGCCAAGCTTCACCTTACATCTACAACGCTGATCTTGTTGAGGGTTGGGTTTTCCTTGTCAGTTGCAGCAATGGAAGACACTAGATATGCGCATATCTAGTCTATACTAGTGACTCTTCTTAGCGAATGTGTCTTTTAACCTCCTAGAAGAGTGGAAATGTGGTGAAAGAAAAAGGACATCTTTGGGGCTCAACAAGTTGCAGCAGTGAAAGATAATAGATCTGCTCAGATCTAGTATATACTAGTGGCTCTTCTTAATGAGTGTGTCTTTTAACCTCCTGGAAGATTGCATTAGCTGATTGAGCTTAAGATCGAGAACTTGGCATCAGGCCAAAGCATTATCAGAGCCTACAACACAGTTTCTCTCCCTGGATTGCATTATTTGCAAAGGAGGAGTTGCAAGGTGTTTTGTCTGCATTTTGGAGGAGAGATCTCTAGTGTTAGGATTCTTCCTCTCACTATAGTGATCCATGGATTGGCCACCCAATCCATGTATGTTTCAGATCTGATCTACTGTCTCATTTTATGCTTCAAAAATTTCTGAATATTTCTGCAAATCTGCAACTTTAGATCTCAGATCTACTCTTTGTTCTTCATGTTTTGCACAAAACCCCAAGGGGAATGTATAGATGAGCTCTTCTTGTACACAGATCTAAATTAGATCTATATTTTTATTTATATATCTTCTCTAGATCTGAGTTATCAAATATTGTTGCTTCAACCCCAATAAAATAATGTTGTTGAGTTTATGCAGACTTTTTCCATGACTGTAACACCTCATTTCTAAGGATTTTTCCTGTATTGTCTTATTCTTTCTCTTGTACAATGTATGGGTTGTAATTTAAATCTTATTTGTTGTTGTATAACTGATATTTGAACCTCCATATCATTCTACTACTTTTCTTTAGTGGATCTGCGTTATTTCTTAAGCAGTCCTTTGCATGTAGCTGCAGCCCCTCTCTTTGGGTGTTTATCAGCTAGACTAGTTTGTGGGAGATCTATTTAACCCGCATAGTTTGATTTTTTTTTTCTCTCCTTTTGGATTTAGATATTAGATGAGCTGATATAAGGGATCCAAGAGCTACAAACTCATTTCTATGCACAGAATTCTCAGAAGTGTGTTATTTTTGCAGGCTTGATGAGTTGTTCCAATTTTGGAATATTAGATATTCTTTGTCAGAAAATGGAATCCCCTCACTCCCATTAGGACCAGACGAGTCCATGTCTAAATCCACTGTCAGATATTGTAAAATACTACGGGGGCTAGGAGGTATGATAGTATCAAAAAATGGTGATCCCGATGTGAGAGGGGGAAAATGTTCCCCGACCCCAAACCCAAACCAAGTATTTGAAAGAGGCCAATGGAACTCAACTGGTTCTCCAAAGGGGTACTCTAACTGGATGATAGGTTTCTAAACCTCGGCAGACCTAGAGGTTTGCGAAGTTTCAGATGAATCGTCCGAGAAAGGACTTCCTGTTGATGAAACTGATGGTTCCGCCACTGTGACTATAGCACACCAGAAAAGGGAAAATAATCGAAAAAGAAGACTCTTGGATCAAAACCGAGGCAAATAAAAATAGGCCAAGTAATCAAACTTTAATGGGTGTGTAATCATAGGTAGTTTATTTTACCACATTGAAACCAAAAAATTGTTGTTTCATGTTTTAAGAGTCAAGAAACAGTCAAATATGACTCTAGTCTCTTTAAGTTTTAAGCAAGCGTGAAAGGAAAAGTGCTCGATGATCTTTTCAAATTTATGGAGTCAGTAAAGATTTAAAATGACTACTCAGATAGTCTAGGTAAAAGGGTGTACTAGGTTCTTGTTAATTTCCATATACACCTTGGTAATAAAATGAAAGAAGAAATAACCAAGGACTTGACGTACGTGCAGGTAGTCTCCTAAAATGTTGTGTTTGGTGTATCACGGTTACAAGGAAGTAGACTTGGCTTCCTATGGATAAAAGGATGGCAACCTAGAGGGGTCTCCCTTTATATAATCGACGGTACGGGGAGCGCAAATCCATACTAGCACTTTCTAAAGCCAAATGGCGAGTGACAACTGCTAGGTTTAAAGACACTAGAACACGTCTCTAACTTAGACCACAAAATGTTTCATTAGGTTTAAATGTTGCCTTAGGTTAATTGAATAAATTTTAATTTGATCTTGTATTTATGTTTCAATTCCAAGGTCCTACCTAATGTTGAATCTCACGAATCCCTAAATGCAAGCTACATGCCATAAAATACCATTTCGTTCAATGAAAAGCTATCTAGGAGAAAGTTTATGAGTTTTCAAGTGATAAAAAATAATGAGAACACACAGAGGCATCCACTACAGTATCTAATGCAAGCTAATGAAAATGAGAGATCTTTCCTAGAATTTTCCAATGCTAGATATGCGGAAGAATTTCAATTTCACAATGAAAACAAGAATACCAGCACAAATTTTTATTTTTTTTATTTTTCAATGTAATAGAGCAAACAATGCACTAAATGACATGAAAAACAAACCTTCATACAAAATTAAACAAAAAAAACTCAAACCAATGTTACAATCTCTCAAATCGAAGAAATATTTCAAAACAGACCCATACAAGCAGTGTAATCTATGCTTGGAGTGACAAGAAGCAAAACTAAATGAAAGAGGCAAGAATCATTCAACCAGTGCAATCACTCAAATGGATCAAGGGAGCTAAATGAAATCCAACAAGGAACGAAGGTGTCTGCGACACAAAAGACCCAAACTCCTATAGGAGGCTCAGCATACCAAAGCACTAAAAAACCCTAAGGCTACGATACTGACAGGAAACGGAAAAAAAAATGAAGGAAGGATGTTGTTCACAATCACAAAAATTCCCAAAGCACTGAAAACATGTCAAGAAATCACCCAAAAACACAAGTAATGACCAAAAAAATCCAAAACAAGGGAAACCCTAATACCTACAAGAAATGGCACGACTGTTTGGCTGTAATCAGTGCTAATAGGGGATGGCGCAGGTGCTGAAATAGCAACAAGCTCCAGTGGGCGCGAATGTTAGACCAAAAAACGTGCTGATCAAGTCAACCCTGGTCAAAGGAAAAATTTGAATGATAGAGGTCATATTTGATCCTCTGGGGCTAAAAAAGGGTCTTATACTTAGCAAAAATAATTAGAAAAGGAAAGTTAACCAAGCAAAGACCAAGAAGAAGACCTAATGGATGAAAGACAAACTCGCACTTCTCCCCAGTGGAGTTGCATACCCTTGTGAGTCATAAGCATACCCTTGTTGAACCGAAGGTTGTCCCTAAAAGGGTTGTCCTTGCTGGTTAGAAGGTTGCACAGGCAAGGTAGGTCTAAAACCAGAAAGGAAATGATAAGCCTCAAGAGTAGGCAAATAGATAGGGTTGTTGTGCTCATCATATTGAAATGGAAATGAATAAATCAGGGTGCCATCCGCACCATAATGAGAAAAATAAGGACGATTAGGATTCTGAGGGGACTAATTAGTCTGGGAGCTCTGCTACTGAACAGCCAGCTGATACTCCTTAAAAGAAAGGGTGTCAGAATTTCCATGTCTCTCAAATATATACCATGGAGTGATGGTCATCATTGTTCCTTGTTTATGTCTGGCCTCGGGGCAATGTTTAACTGTCTTGAGCATTTTACGTCTCAATTTCCTTCTCCGCCATTAAAAATTTCTACCTTCACTCATGAGTTCTTTGCTGAAGGTAACTTGGGTAACATTACTCAGACGATGCCTATCGACATTTCCATGAAACCAAGAATTGTCGAGAACATCCATGTGGGATTCACCTGCTCTTCTGAGAAAGTCCAAGTGTATACTAGCCTCTTTCATGAATTCCGTGATGTTTTCGCCTGGTCTTACGAAGAAATGCCTAGAATTGATCCCAGTATTGTGGTGCATGGGATTCCCACCTACCCAGGTGCAAAGTCTATTCGCCAGTGTCTTCATCCAGTGCATCCCTAGAAAGTCATCGCCATAAAATATGAAGTTGAAAACCTCCTTAAAGCGAGTTTCATTTATCTGATTCCTTTGATAGAGTGGGTTTCTAACATTGCTCCTGTGGATAAGAATCAAGGAGCAATTCACATCTGTGTTAACTATCGCGATATTAATTGGGCATGTCCTAAGGATAACTATCCCACCCCTTTAGTCGATCAGATCATTGATGATTGTGCAGGGAGTGAGATTATTTCCCTTATGGACAGTTTTTATGGCTATAATCAGATCAAAATTCTCTCGTCCAATCAACACAAGACCTCTTTTATCTATCCTTTGGGAACGTTCACATATAATAAACTCCCTTTCGGCTTGAAGAACACTAGGGCTACGTTCCAGCACGCGATGTCTTATGCCTTTCACGATATTTTTCATATTGTTCAACCATACCTGTATGACCTTCCGGCTCATTCAGCTGCATGAAAATACCACCCAGACCATCTCCTCCAGATCTTTCTTCATTGTAGACACTACAATGTTTGGCTGAATCCACATAAATACATCTTCTACATTGATTCTGGTAGACTTTTAAGGTTTATCGTATCTAAAGATGGAATTTTCCTTGACCCACTTAAGGTTGAGGCTATTGTTAATCTCCCCTCTCCATCCTTGTTACACCAGCTCCAGAGTCTCCAAGGGAAAGCCAATTTCTTACATCGTTTTATGCCGAAGTATGCTGAAGTAGCCAAGGGGTTCACACGACTTTTAAAGTAGGACGTTCCTTTCTGTTGGGATGAGATTTCTCAGTAATATTTTGATACGCTTAAGACGTTGCTTGTCAACGCTCCTCTATTACGTGCTTCGAATTATCATCATGATTTCACCCTCTATCTAGCTATTGCCTTCAGTATTATCACCATGGTTTTGGTTCAAGATGATGATGAAAGTAACGAGCATGTCGTTCATTACTTGTCTTGGAACCTTCTTGACCCTGAAACACATTACGCGCATGTTGAGAAGTTAGCATTGGCTACGGTCTAGGCCATCCAAAGTTTTCATCATTATATCCTTTCATGCACAGTGACTGTGATTTTTTATTGTAACCCCATGACCTATATTTTGTCTAGGTAGTTGCTGGGGGGAAAATACTTGAAGTGGATCGTTATCCTCAAAGAGTTTGATTTGGATTTTACTACCGCCAAATCGAAGAAATCACTTGTTTTCGCTGATTTGATTTGTTCTCTCCTCGCTGACTCTGCTCCTTCTCATTCCGAGGATCATATTCTGGATGAAACCCTTTTCTTGATTAACACCCTTGATCCGTGGTATGGTGATATCATTGTGTATCTCCAAGCCTATACTTTTAGGTCTGAGTTAACAAAAGATTGCCGACACCATATTCAGCATCAGTCGCAACCTTATCGTATTATCGGAGATACCCTCTATTGTGTTGGAGTCGATTCTGTACTTTACCGATGTCTAGCCCTCGAGGAAGCTGAGAAAGTTTTAAATTACCACCACAGTGGCACCTATGGTGGCCACATGTCGGGTTATGCCACCGCGTATAAGATCCTTCGTGCTGGCTATTTTTGGCCGTCCATTTTCAAAGACTGCATTGTCGCAATACGAAAATGTCATGCATGCCATATATATCAATGCGAAATGTGTGCACCACTTGTTCTTACACCTTGTCATTACCGTTGGTCCCTTTGCCAAATGGGCCATCGATTTTATGACGTGTAACCCTCGTTCGTTCGGCCAGTGGGCATGTCTATATTATCGTTGCCATTGATTATTTTACAAAATGGGCTAAAGCAATGCCTACACTAGCTGCAGACGGTAAGACAATGGCATAATTCATATTCAATCATGTTATTACTCAGTTTGGTGTTCTTCAAGCCATAATTACTGATCATGGTTCTCATTTTTGGACTATCTGATGGCAGAGCTAACATCTAAGTTGGGTTTGCATCATGAAATATCAACACCTTATTACCCTCAATCTAATGGCCAAGTTGAAGCCGTAAACAAATTTCTTGTTACAATGCTTCAACGAACAATTGGGATCCATAAATCAAATTAACGTCTCATGTTGTTTTCATCTCTATGGCCTTACCGAACTTCGATTAAGAGTGCAACCAGATTTACCCCGTTTCAGTTGGTTTATGGTTTGGAAGCCACTCTTCCGATTGAATGTGAAATCCCTTCACTCAAATTATCAGTGGAGTTACTTCCTAATACTTCGCCTGAGGAAGAGCGTCTCCTCTACTTAGAGATATTAGCTGAAAATTTTTTCTTAGCTTCCTTGGTCATCGAAGCACAAAAGAAGCAAGTCAAAGCTCATTTTGACCAAAAAGTTTCCCCTCGTTCTTTTATCAAAGGTGACCTCGTTCTCTTATATGAACAAGCTCATGAAAAGTTGGGGGTAGGTAAATTCCAACCCATGTGGCGTGGGCCCTACATCATCAAACGTGTGTTACACAATGGGGCTTATGAGATTATTGATTATGAAGGTTATCCCTTAGCACAGCCCAGAAATAGGTTGTAACTCAAAAAGTATTATGCTGGAGTCATTCATGCATGATATGTGTACATAGGTGATTTTTTTTATTTTTGGGCATGCTTTGGTTTGATGTGCTTTTCAAGCTTCTTTCTGCTTATTGGGTCTTGTTTGTTATGTAGTTTTCTATTTCCCCTTATGTCAGTTTCGCGGATGGTGCTTCCCAAAGTACCAAGAACTTGTCTTCGGCAACCTCAGTAATTTATGATCCTGTTGGTGAGTTGATTAACCTAAAAGGTATTTGTCTAGGACCAACTACAAACAATGTCCTTGAATATAGTGTTGTTTTGGAACTATTGATCGAGGCAGTTAACCTCGGCATACACGCATTGCTTGTGAATCTGGATTCACAGCTTGTTGTTCTTCAACTTAACAGTCATTATTCGATTCAAAACCCATGCATTTTGAGATTGTATTTGCGTATTCGTTTACTTGAAAGACATTTTTATTTCATCACATATCAACATATACCAAGATGAACGAATACATTAACTGATGCAATAGCTAACATTGTGCTAGATAGACATTTGCACAATTTATAAAACATCATCATATGTAAATAGACCCATGTAGAAAATAGATGTATATATATCGATTGTTTGCAACGTGTGCATCATGAAAACCCAAAATATATGTGTATGTTTCAGTTACATCGTGAGACAACATGTATCTCAAAAATGTGCGGAAATAAAATCCTAAGTTCCTAATCAGCGTGGTGCTCATGATAGCAAGTCACTGCCCGTACCAACCACCTCAGCAAGCGGTGGATACAACTCGGCACCCCTATAGTGTGCCTCTAATAAGCTTGAGGAACACCATCAAAATGAGCAGGGTTTGGAATCCCACGAGTGATCCCCTCCATATTATGTACTATCCCCTCGTCATTGCCCTCACCATCAGGATCAAAATCATGAGGTGTTCGCATCGCTATCGGCAACATACCTGCAAGTCTCTTTGTGCCCACATATGCATACATATAAGATTAACTGTCAGAACATGCATGTATACCAAAAAATCATAAACTCATGAAAATAAAAAATGAGTCTCACCTAGTTCTTCATCCCAATCCTCTCCCTCTGGGAGCAGGAGGATTGGATCACCAGTGAATTCTGTGCCAGCATAGGGCCAATCCTCCACGACAATCATTTGTCTTTGGAGCCAATAAAAAAACCCTGGCCTGCAAGACATCTGTTGACCACCCCCTGCTCTAGGCATTAATGCAGCCCATCGGTCCATCCGTGGTTCTCTGGGTGGTGGCATTGGGAAAATGACCTCCTAACGGTAGAATATGGGTAGTCGTTCCAAGAAGAATGATACCAGAATTGATCCATATCCAAACTGATTTATTTTGCTCTTCTTGCACTTGGTAAGTTTCCACTTAATGTTAATAGTCACGGCCTCGGCCCAGTTGAAGAGAGTCGGGTTCAAACACTCTGAGGCAAGAATTATTTGTGTATTTGTGGCCTCATGCGATGCTTGTGATCTTGTAGCCCACGTGATAGTGTGTAGCACTACTTTTAGTTCTAGATTAGGGATGGTTTGGATGTCAACCTTTCCACTCCCTGTTCCTTTTCGTGCCCCTCGGCATACCCTGTCAATCACCATTGCCATGCTTTCCCCGGAAGGATGGGTACTTGTCAAGATAGGGATTGCACCCCTATGCGACAATCTAGTGATAAAACACACATTAGAGACTTTGAGTTCAAGCTCCTGATCCCGAAGCACAAAATTTTCTTGATCCTCGTCCCAAATGCTTATCAAATATTGAAGCAATTCAGGCTGAGCCCGGAGGCACGGTGTCAGGAAGAATTTATTTAGCCAATAGTTTCTGAGGGCATTCATGCATTTTTCATTCTCCATGGCCATTTCATCCTCCTTACCATGTTCTCTCTCTTTCCACTCAATTACCATATTTTCTGCTTGGTACCTGCACACATTGTTCATATGAGCATCGTAAGTCTCCTTTGGCATTGAAATTTGCAAGCAAATGGTTGCATTTTTATTTAAATTTAGGTGCATTTTGGGTTGCACAGTTGGCATGACTGTTTCGCTAACAGTCACACCAATGGGCGCGGCCCCTGTGTAAAAAAGGGGCGATTGGCTCAGGTCCGTGCTCGAAACCTGCGACAATCGTCATGCCCTATTTTTGACAAATCCTCCCCTAAAGGACTCAAAATGACAAATAAAGATAATTAATTTTAGCTCAAAATATGGAAAATGATGTCGGCTCTTACCTGAAACTGAAGGAATCAAGATTGGTTCACTGGATTATCACTCCCAATCGTCGCCACAAGATCGCAAGGAAAATGGGTCACTGTTGCTCCACAAGG
Organism: Pinus albicaulis; assembly: GCA_034641835.2. NCBI lineage: Eukaryota > Viridiplantae > Streptophyta > Pinopsida > Pinales > Pinaceae > Pinus > Pinus albicaulis. The sequence goes on from JAXQQM020071079.1 coordinate 38,123, forward strand.
ACGTAAAAGTGAAAAGTAAATAACTTTTACCACTTATGGCATTTTATAACTTTTCAAAATCTTAAATTAGGTTTTAAAACATCTTTGTCGATTATTTTATCATATTATTTTCGAGGAATACATTTTACATGCATATTTTTGTACATCGACAAGTTTTCACATGGTTATGAAGAAGAAACGAGTTTTATTTTATACTTTTTCAGACTCGGTAAAAACACGAAAAAGTCACTACTGGAGTCACCTTTTAGCTCTTTTTTGACTCTCTAAAATTGAAAATATTTCTGAGACGCTTGTCATTTTGAGCTCGTTAAATGGCTGCGAAACGATATCTACCCAGTATACGTTTACCCCTTTTTTGGGCTGGGATATATTATTTACGAAAAAGGAATACCTTAGCCTATCGTGACTAAGAGGTTCTCTCGGATGATGTTTTCTACCTTTTCAGATCTGCGAGACTATCTATGAAAAGGCATTGCTGGAGTTTTCTTTTCTGATTTCTTTTCAAACTCTCTAAACATGAAAAGATGTCGAGTTCTCCCTTTGTCAGACTCGTTAAAAACTGATAACATAGAACTCTGTCGTTATGACGTTACTTGAGTTCCTCCTTCCTAGGGCTCATAAAATGTACTAGGTTGGATTTGTCCGAAGGAAAAACTTACATCGCAAGCATATGCTATCTCCTTCAAGATTTTTTTCAAAAATAATTGGGGTACTTGATAGAAATGGTGGGGGGAAATGGAATTAGATTATAGTCGTGTTGGCAATATGTCGCTCTTGAACATGGCACTAGTCTGCATTCATGTCGAGTTAGGGATATCTCACTTCGTCATTCATTTTCCTCCATGGGTTTGGGTAATCTCTTTTGACCGCTCATCTTCTCTTTTCCAAATCACCATGACCTCAGATCCTTTGATGTCAAATACTGCCAAATCCAGTGTCGTGCTGCCGATATGTTCAAGAGAATTTTGCCTCTGAAGTTTTCAACCTCCCTCTGATTCTATGCTAGTCTTGATTCACAAACATCACATCCCTCTGTCTCATGTCGATGATGTGGGAAACATTATGGCCCACCTTCAACTAGGTCTCTTCTTGTCGACTCTAGCTCATTATCCTAGAAGCTGATCTAGAGACTCCCTTCAAGTACCTTGGAGTCTGCATGCCTCAATGGCAGGTTATTCGCATTTGACGCAAGGTCCACATCATTGGCCTTCGATTGACTGACTCTGCAGGTGTTTGACGTCAGATCACTATTCACATTTCGTGGATTGTACCTTTCATACCTTGAGAGCCATTGTCATTATTGGTGGTTTCTCTCGCGTCTATTAATGGCTTTCATTATTGGCTGGTAATATGAAAATTTTCTTGCATGTTCGACTTCAGCTCACATATTTGCATGCTCGAATTTGTACTTTGGTCAGGTTGAGATGGAGCGCAAGACCCTGGGTTTTGTTTGATGAAATCCAGGTTGCAGGTTCTTTGTGGATTACTATGACTTATTACATGACTCTTCTAATTGGATGGCTGCGACCATACCTAAGTCTGTTTGTTGATCCCTATTGCTGGATGGTTGTGTCCATACCTCGGATCTCACTATTTATGTACTCTATTATGGATGGTTATTCCCATGCCACATGTCATGTATCAGAAGTATCAGTTGCATTTGTACTTGCAGGTTTTCTGACAGCAGTGTTTGTGTCAAACATGTTCTCATAAAGCATTTCACCCCTCCCTCTCTCTCGGACCTCATGCTTTAGGGGGCATCTGTTACATAGAATTTTGTCACCGTCCCTGCAATCCCTCACCCCACATGTTGGAGGGTCTTTCCCCTGACTTTTGAGTAGTTTCATATTTTGCAGACACCTTCTTTTCATCCTTTTGCATAAGGACATCATTTCTCCTGTTGAAAATTTCCTCAAAAAGCACACAAAAACCTATGTTTTGGCCTTGCCGTGGGTAGCCTGTTCACCCCTCGTGCCAATATGGAGGATTTACACTAGAGCTCGCACCACCTGGTGCTCTCTCTTAGTTTTGTGCCTACGCCAACTATTTTAGGAATGTTTTTTAACAAAAACAGGTGGAAGTTTCCTTCTAAACACCTCAGGGATGAGTCACACGAAGTGGTTAAGTTGATGAGCCACGGATCTCCCTCTTTAGGTAGTGGTTTCCTCACCCCATGGAACACTCCTTGAAGATAGATCTCCCTTCCATTCTTATAGGGATCCTAACCTCTCCCTTGATGAAAGCTAGCTAAACATATAGCCAAGAAGATGAACTTGGAGAAGAGATACTAAAGCTGAGTAATTGTTATTAAGAAGGTCGAACCAAGGAGAATTCCATAGAGAGAGCCCCATCCAAATTCCTGACGTGCCTTTTTGAGACGTGCTCTGATGGAACCCTGTTGGGGGAGACTCCAACGTCAAAGCTTGGTTGTACTCTTCCTTTCTTTCATTAATATACTCGACTATGGTATTGGTTCCATCATTGTGTTATTATTATCTGATGAAATTTATTTAGTCTTCTTCGACTGACTGATAGTTACGAATGTGAATTAGTATGTTGTATATCATCATTGATTCTTGTGTGTGTAGGTATTTGAGCGTGAAAGCGAGCAGATCGTGATCTGTCAAACCAAGAGCAAGAGGAAGCCACTCTTTTCGATGACAACAACAGCGTAGGACCTCCGGTAAGTCATCTATAGAATATTCGTCCATTCGTTAACTAGGAATCAATATTATAGCTTGTCTCGTTTGTGACTAGACCCACTCTAGGGCTAGTGGGATTGCCCCGGTCTGTGGAGGGGATTTACCTCACCAACAATACCTATGCCTGCCGAGGCAAAGTACAAAAAATAAGGCATCTAGTAAACAAAGGGATTGAACAATATAGTACATGCTGGCATAAACATAAGCCAGATAAACAAGACAATAATGAATCCCACATACATATTGTGCCTGGGATAATAGATAAGACATGTACAATAATATCTTAGTACATGAGATATAAATACAACCCAGATGCCCCTGACAACAGGAAAGGGCTCTGAAAATCTGACTGATACATGCAAACAAAAAGGCACTGCAAGCGACTAAGGCCGACATCATCAAATTTATCGAGATGCATCAAAGGCTATAATGAAGAGGTCATTCAGGTATGTGGGGGGATACCTATAGGGTCACCCCCTCATTAGGGCTGAGACATCTCAAACACACCCGAGAATCACCGATATCATCTGCTACATCACTGAACCATCAAGTATATGGATCTTAATCATGCTGAAAGGAGCTGGAGCTGAGAAACAATCAAGTCAAAGGGAAATAAGGAGTCCCTTTGCCTAATCCAAGGCACCGAACAAGAGTGGAAGTTGGAACCAAGGTACGTCGCCCTTTAGACCTGTCTTCTGGAATGAATGAGATGATGTTGACAGAAGGAGGTCCACCATAGGTGAGCCAATAATGGATCCTCAGGTAAGGCATGAGAGAAAATAGTAGAGAGTCCAACAGACTAACACCAATGATGATGATGAAATGGGGGGTACTGAGTAGCGAACGGACAACTTCCCTTATTAGAGCATAAAGGGCATGGATGACCTGGCAGTGACTGACACAATATCATGAGGGATAGGGGATAGTGGGACTAATGGCCATAATGTGTGACACGAGAGAGGGACCAAGCAATGAAGGATGGAGGAATATAGCGAGATGCAAAGGGACTCGAGATAGATTCCATGAATGCAATGATGACTCAACTCAGATGCTCTAAACAAGGGTGAATCGATGGTGCTGCCACATAGAAGAGGTCCAATGGGGACCATAAAATCATGATTACAAAATGGTAACTCACAATGAAAGTCGACACGAGTGTGGACAAGTATGGAGGCAAAGTGGTGTCCCCTGTACGAGTGTTGAAAGTGAAGAAATTTTATTTTGAGGAGGGGTGAAGTGACGCTACTTGGAAAAAATGTGTCGTGGTAAAGTATCAAATCAATAAAAACTAACAGATACCCATTTGAGGGCTCGGTGAGAGCTTTCCAATGGTACAGAGGGTTTGGTAAATGGAGCTACGGTTTGGCTGCAGCAGGCGAAAGAAAAAATATGGGTTTCTCTTTTAATAAGGCATTTTCCCTCCAAATTTAGTCATTTGAATGTGGAGCTGTGGTGAATGTAAAGAGGAGATAAGGCCCTAAATCTTGCAGAGATCGTAGCAGAGAAACCGACCATTGGAATTGAGATCCAGCAATTGCCAGTAAGAGACCTAATCCTACTTTTTCATTTTAGTGGATTGAAAGTTCAATTTAGGTACCTAGAGCTCATGAATAGGCCAGGTCACAATTTTTGGGGTTTATTCTACAACCTGGGTAGCAGGTACTGGGCAGAAAACTGCGACCTGTCCTATGAAATGACCTGAAAAGTGTGATCTATCATAAAAAGGGGGTTTCAATGCTGTTTTTGGCTGAGATGTGGGATTTTTATGGTTGAGGGGCATAGGTGCCCCAAAGCATGTTGTGGTCATGCTAAAATGTATTTATAAAAAGGGGAATCTAAACACATTTTAATGAGGTGGTGCACCATTTGTTTTCATTATGGTTATGTAGTTTGAGAAAGGGAATGGAGGATTGCCAATCTCTTTTGGTACTACATATATGAATCAAATGGACTTTAAGTTTCCAGGTTGGCATACATGGTGTCACTATCCCAAAGAGAGCATTCGGAGAAAATGAACTGGTGCTCTCCCAGAAAACTCACAGGTTCGTCAACAATAATGTCAAAGGGACTGGGTTATTTATGTAAGATGAATGAATGATGAGGGGTATCATCCCTAGAGTGATCTAAAGTGATATGGGACTCTATATGTTCTTCTAAATGTGGAAGAATAATGGTACTAGAGTTTACACGACCAAATACACTAGGAGAATTGTGGAGAATTACTTCTACTAGTCTATCAAATATGGGTGCCCCCTTACCCAAACATTGGGTGTGAATGTAATGGCCATAAGGTGTATGTGTTTCGAATGCATGGGTTCGATGTAAGGGGGGATAGATAAATTTAGGGGTGGTAAATACTTCCATAATGTCGTCATTTTAATAGAATATGGAGTGACTGGTGGAAGAAAGACCACCTCACGTGGCTAAGCTACATGAATCATCATCATGAGAAGAGAGGTTCACTTGTGCATCATCACAAATGGTGATAGAAGAGTAAGCAGATAAATGATCTATTGATGTTGAGACCAGGGTGATCGCTAAAGGGAGGTCAAGCGAAACATCAGGGGAAGTCTCCAAGGAGACTTCCACCGAGGGTCTCCTAGATGATGATAGGTAGAAAATGGTGGACGAAGGCTTCGTCATCTCGACGTCAGGAGGGGGAATGTCAATGGGAGCCTTCGTGTCCTCTGGTTTTTCCAAAGCAAAATGCACAAATAGGGGAGCAGTAGACTCGTTGCGCTTGGCCTCAAATTAGCGAACCGCTTCCAAAGAGGAGTGGTAATCTTCAAGGCGGGGACAGAGGTGAGTATAGTGGCCATGGAAATTACACAAAGCACAAGGATGATTTGTGCACAAAGAATTGAGTTTCGGGACTGAATTGGGTATAGTGACATATGCCTCTGGGATATTAGACTCCGGAAATGTCTCATTGACCATGGACTTAAGGTGAGGCAACTCCGGACAAGTATGGGTGGCATGACCAACAACATCACACAAATCACACTAGATGGTATGCTTTGGAGGTCGAGGAGGGGCAGGATTTGTCGGGGTAGCCTTGTCCTTTGATGCCCCCTTGTGAGCTTTGCCCTTCTTACCCAAAGCGATCGCAACATGAGGTGGTTCCTGTTGAGGCGATTAAGGCATTGTTGCAGTGGGAGAAGTCATGGGGACCGGTTGAACCAGGGTCAAAGCAAGATAAGGTTTGGGTTGACCAAACATGGTAGCGGCTAGAGGATCAAGGTACCAGATGGGAATCCCAAGGGTTAGGTTAGGAAGAGAGAGGGTGGCCATGACAGGTACCGTGTACACTCCTAGTGGGGGAGCTAGGAATGGTATCTGACCGGAGGGGTAATGGCTAGGAAGGATGACTCCTAAATGGATAAGGCCTGGAGGAACAATTCCAAGAGGGTAAAGAGGCTCATGAATACCAGCTGAAGGGCCAAGAGGAGGAGGTCCAGAAGGCTGAATTGAAGGGCTAGGAGTAGGCTGCAAAGGGAGAGGAGGCTACTGACTAGACGAAGTGGGCCGCTTGAGGGTAGCCTGAGACGATTTCATCATGCAAACATTCGATGAGCTGGGACCAGAGACAGGAGGATGAAGACTAGGGAATGTAACAAGAAATGAGGAATATTTGTAGACTCTGGGTGAGACAATGGTCAAAGGATCGATGATTTGCTTATTGGCCATCGAAGAGATGATGGACTCAGGGGAGGTCTGAGACTTTGGTTCGTAATATGTCAGCTAGTCAATGGTGACTATCTTTCCGTTATGAGCGAAGGAAATCTTGCGGTGAACCACAGATGGGACAACAGACATCGCATAGGTGTAGCTACAACCGAAGAGAATGTTGTAGTTCAAGGGGGCATCTATGACTTCTACGTCAACACAAACAGTCTTGCCCACAAGCGTAATAGGACAACTACGAAATAATCCAATGGGCTGGGAGGCATGGCCATCCCACGCTTGGAGAGTGATCGTGGAAGAAGCCAACTCAGGTGATCTAAGTTGCTTCCAAACCGAAGCAGACATCACATAGGTGGATGCCCCCTCATCAATGATGCATCGGGAAACGTTGGTGTTCCATATCTTGACAGGGATTTGGAAGGCGATGGAAGCAGGGAGAGGAGGATGTTCTAACCCGTTAACATAAAAGCAATAAATCGATCATTGGAAGGATCTACAGTTCCCATGGAATATAGAAGAGATTTTCTTTATGAAGGGCACGACTGGAGGAGTTTTAGCATTGAAATGGCAGCAGGGGATTGTGCCAAATCATCTACTATGATATACGAATGGGCAGCTTTGCCGGAAGCAGCATTTCGGCATAGTGGTCCCTTAGGGATCTTGCTATGAACCTCTACCTTAGGCTCAAGGATCTGCAAGGGACCATTAGGTGTCGAAATAGGCTCTGTAGAGACCGAAGGAGGTGGCTCGGGGACAGACATATCGGGAGGATTATTGTACTGACGGGACCGAGTCTGAAGATTGATGTCTACGGTTAGAGGTTGAGCAGAGTTCATCATGAGAATCTAGTAATCAGAGGTACCATATGGAAGAGGTTGAGTGGCCACCTGTCCTTTAGGTGGTTGGGTAGCCACAAATCCTTTCTGATGGAAAGGATAAGTAAGCACATATGGCTAACTAGGCGCAGCATTGGGAGGGATGGAAATGGAGGCTTGTTGTCCTCGCAACTTTTCTTGAGACTCCCACATCTGCTTCATCTATTGTAAAAGAGGATAATCGTGCGTGTAATGACCATAAAAACCACAACAAGAACAAAGCTGGTTCATGGGAATAGGCCTGTCCTGCTTGGGCTAAGTGCCCTGTTGCTGGTTAGCAGTTTTAGGTGGATTTTTTTGAGGATTAGGTCCAGGATTACTGAGAGAAGATTTATTTTGAGTGCCTTTCCTCGTCTCTTTGGAGGGAGGATGATTATTCGCGCCCTGTTGTGCATACACCTATTCCTGAGGGGGCGGTGGCTATTGTTGCAAGGATTGAGGAGGCAAGGGAGGCGAAGGTGTGAATGCTGGAGGAGCTGGAGCACCAGGCTATGGATATAGATAATAAGGAGGTTGGGTAAGAGTGTGGTAAATAGGAGGATGGGCAAAAAGAGGAGGCATGTTGTATCTTGGATACGTGCTACCGGGCGGGGGGAAAGTGCAAGAGGTGCTGCCTCCACTTCCAGGAAAACCATAGCCCATGGGAGGTTGAGCGTATGGATAAGAAAGATCTCCAACAATACTATCGGTGGCATGAGGTGTCTCTGGTGCATTGGCACCACCGGGTCTGGGAAGATCAGGTAGAACGGTATAAACATAACCTGATTGAGCGTAGATCAGGTCATATTTTAACGCCATTTGGAGAGCAACTTCTTCGGTTTGAGGAAAATGTGACGTGACATCTCTCCCGGTAGAAGGCAAGAGAGATCTAAGGAACCATTCCATGTAGACAAAGTCTTCGAAGGTGGGGGATTGACATAGGCTCTTTCTTCTCCGCCATTCCTGGACATGACCGGGTAGGCGGGTCGCAGATGATTGACGGAAAGAAGTCAAAATTTTGATACCAGTGTCATAACAAAGGGGAAGATGGAAGTAAGAAAAAAAAGCCCGAGCAATAGGGTGGTATGAGAGGAAGAGGCCTGATCAACATACCACTTACAAGCCTCACCTGTAAGCGTTCGTTTGAACAACCGAAGACGGATAGAGTCATCCATAATGGAGTAAGATGAACACCACATGTGGAAAGATCGAACATGATTTGAAGGATCTTCTCCAGCAAGGCCTTCAAGATTTGGGATGTCAGAAGGGAGCTTCGTCGGCATATCAGGACAACTAGCATCATGGTGTATAGGGTCATTTATCAACTGTTAAAAATCACGGAGGCTGAGGCCTACCATGAAGGGGAGCAAGGGCGCATCCGGGGTAGTGTCTATTGCGGTTCCACTAGTGGTATTCCCAGCATGAGGGTCAGGGTTACCACCAGCATTAGGTCCTGCACCAAACATGGTGAAGGTGATAGGGGGAGAACCAAAGGTGGAGTGAGAAGGATAACCCAAAGGACCAGAAGAAGAGTCGGCATGCGGACTCGGTGGAGGACTAACTCGAATCCTACGCGGATGAGTAAGTCTTCCTACCAGAAACTGAGGATGAAGGCCAAGAAGTCTCTGGGATGAATTCCTTGGTGGCACAATTATGAAAACACAAACATGGCACAAAGGAAAAATAGACCGACAAGGGCAGGGAGGTGCAGGATCAACTGATTACAATGTCGAAACAAGGGCAGAGAGGTACAGGATCAATTGATTTCAATGTTTTAGAGTCTTTACTTGGCGGTGTTAAACAAGCCCTTTTTTGCTTAGGGTGTGTGTGTGAAGTGTGTAAATTTTAATTTTTAAACCAAGACATTTGTACAGAAAATAAAAAGTGTGTTGTATAACTGAAAATAAGCCTGCAAATGACAGTATATAAACCTGCAAATGACAGTATATAAGCCTGCAAAAATAGAAAATAAATAGCTAATAATGCAATAATCTAAACCCAAGGAGGTAGGCCTCTCAATAAAGAGTCTATAGGTGAGTAAAAAACTAATCAAAACACACTAAAAAAGCCAATAGATCAAAGTTCAGGAAGGACAGGGAGCTAAAGGACAAAATCTATTGGAAAGTGGTGCAAAAAACAACAACAAATTAGAGGAAACATTGTTGTAAAGAGGTGGCGAAAGGCTATATCCTGGAGGGAAACAGAGAGGACCCGAGAGGAAAACCCAAAAAATATAAATGAGGTGATTTGGATGGATAAAAAGATGATCTCAAGTGGATCTAAAAGTGAGGTATCATATCTAAAAAATGGCTGAAGACTCTGAAATTTCAGACAACCTGCAGCAGAAAAAACTTTTCCACAAAAAGTGGAGGGTACTGAAGGCCTATGGGGCTAGGTTCCCACTTATTTGAGCAAACCAAAACAATTACAAGTCCAAAACGAATGGACACGAAGGTCAGACAACCCTGAACAAAGGCTCAGACAAACCCATAAAATTTTCAGAAAAATCCCTGCAAAAAATCCAGGTCGTAGTTTCTGACCTATTTTCAGCAGAGGTCGTATATTTTGGGCTGATTCCTGCTTCCTGGAGCTCCAGGTCATATTTTTTGGGCCAAAAAGTGTGACCTACACTTTTGGCACTCTCGGCGGCAGATTTTAGAAAAAAATATCGTCTCAGCTGTGGCTAATGTCTGTCACCTGCGCAATAGGTCCGAAAACACACAGAAGTTAGAATTTTTATCGTTTTAGGGTTTTATAGGTTAAAAAAAACATCAAGAAAAGAAAAAAAAGGGGGTTGAAGATAAATCCTAGGGTTTGAAGCAGCCAGATATGCAAGGATCATAAAAACGACAACAGTCATAATCGTAAACTCGTGTGGAGTCGCTAGTTGTTAGTATGAATCTTAATTCCAACCGTATGAAAAAATACCACTTTAGTTGTGCACAAAAAACATCCCTAACAACAAATATGGCTGCCAATATCCTCAGATCTGCAGTTAGGTGATCAATATAAATGTTGCAAAAATCTAGATCTATGCATTAGAAGACATTAAGCAGTAGAAAAAATAATATTTACTCCATGCATCCAATAGACAAGACAATAATATGTTGAATGAATTTTGTAGTAATGGCACCTGGGAGGAAAACAAAGGAGGGTGTTCCTAGTTCTCCTCAATGGGATGGGTTCTTGTAAGTCCTCAGCACTTCAAATCTAAAATTTCTCTCTCTTGATGGTGTAGAAAACCCAGACAAAATGGTAGCAAAATATGACTATGAGGGTGGATCAATAGTCAGACCAAAAGTATAAATACAGAGTGATCATTAGGCAACAAAAGGTGCTAAATGAATGGGAAAACCCTTCTATTTATAACAAAATATTAGGTTAGTCTAGATATTGGTGCATAATTAAAATATTATTAACCAAATCAAGATCCAACTTTTATGGAATATTTTATTATATTTGTTGGAGGGAAAAAGAATTTGACATGCGTCAAAACCTTTTATTTGTAAATAATAAATAAATAAATGATTTATTTATCATTCTAAGGATGTTGTTGAGTAATAATCAAATAAATAATGATTTATTTAATTATTTATGAGTGATTTAGTCATATTCAACAAATAATATTATTTAAATAAGGTTTAAATAATTATTCTTAGGAAATAATAAGATAGATAATGATTTATCTAATTAATTTCCATGTTTTGGGTTAAATATAACTAGGAATATTAATTAAATTGTTGTTTAACTAATTATTGCTTGAGGAGAATGAAACAAATGTAGATTTATTTAATATTTCCTCATGGGGTTTCCTGTTTAGACCATAAACAACTTAATAAAGGTGGTTTACTAAGTTATTTTTCATAGTGAATGCATTTTTACTTAGGGTAAAATTGGTCTTACATGGTGTACTTGGGTCCATCTAATAACAATAGGTTAGATGACCAAAAAATGGTGTAACACCTACGACATGGACAGTTGGCGAATTTTTTGTTTTCCTCAAAGATTGGCGAAGAGTTGTTGGGTCCTTCATTTTTTTATAGCAGTTTTGGAAAATTTTGTTTGAATTTTGGTCAAAAAATGGTCTTGGAAAATATCTTCCGAAAAGGTGATATAAATGGTCAAAATAACTAGATGTCAAGAACAATTAGAAAGAAGCAACAAAGGAGGTTAAAATAAATTACCTTGGAAATTACAAAAGCTGTGAAAGAAAGATAAGCATGTTGTAATTTCAAATAATCAAAGGCGATGAGGACTAAAACACCCATATTTTTTGGAAGTGGAATAGGTAAAGTGAGTGCATCTAGGAAATAAAATAACCAAAAGGATAAAGGAAAGATGGAAAAAGAGAGAATTCAAAGCATACAGAAAAATGGTGCTGGTGTGAAGTTTGATGGAATTTCCAATGTTTCTATTGTACCTCTAAATTCTATTTTATATTATGGCTCGATATTTGTTCAAGCTCTCACATATTATGAAGAGCATACTATAATGTAAAGATATAGGTTATAATAGAAAGAAAATTTTGTAGAAATGTCTAGATGTCTTTGTAGTGATGGTTTATTTGGCCTTAGAAATTTTTTAATATTATGGTTCTTAAATATTTTTGTGGTGCTCAGTTGTAAGGCATTTATATATCATTACTAGTTGAAACGAAGATTTCAATGATATTTTTTATCAATGACTCATTCAGTAAACCATTCCTTGATCTTGTAATATGATCCTGTATCCTTTTGTTAAATCTTGACACCCCACAAGTAAGACGCTTCTCTTCTCAATAGAGGTGAAATTGATGGAGAATTCCCACACTAAAATAAATTTATTTGTTGGCACCCTGTGTAAGAACCTAGGCTCTTCCTTTTAAAATATTCTCCAACAAATGGTTCCGTTACTGGGACCCTAACTATTTGAAGGGATCTAGACCATAATATAGAGGATACTTATAGGAGATCTTCAAGGCCGATGGCATGAGAAAATTGACTGGCTTATTTTGTAGTAATACTAGTTGTGGAATAAGAATTTAGAGTGGCTAAAGGATGAAATTTTATACGCATAACCCTCATGCAACCAATACAAAATATTATGGTGTAAGTTCCCTAAAAAAAATCATAATTATTTGTGATAGTTTTACATTATATGAGAGGCTAGAAATCGTCTTAGACTCCAGTGTACCTGCACTATTATAAATCTAGATGAGTTGCATAAATTAGATACTAAGCTGACTAGGGTTGTTTATTTTTTGTTACAAGAAACTTTCGAAAGATATACCATTGAATTTGTTGCAAAATATCATTTGCCTTTTTCTAAAGTTGAAGTTGTGTTAAAGTACAGGTTGTGGGGAAGGTTTCTAAAGGAAATTCCTCTTTGGATTAATTTTTTTATGGTGAAATAAAACCTATTTACATTTAAAAAACATAATATGGTAGCTTAAAACTATAATTACAGTGATTCAGATCTAGGGGAGAGATGTTTCATAGTTGTGAAAGATAAATATCTTGTTGCGATAGATGTAGATGAGTCGCAGGGGGTTCAAGATTTAAGGGCATAAAGAAGAGAAAAAATGTTTTATGAATGGTGGGATAAAACATTACATTAAATCTAAATATGAAAAAGAGAGTTATACCAGATAGGAGAGGTTTTTAATAGTCCAAGTTTGTGGAGAGAAGGACCAAGTAGTTCAAAGTTGCAGCATGTATGAGATAATAGTGGTGCAAGTTCTAGCCAAATAGGATGTGTTGGAAGTAGTTTCATTACATTTATGGAAGGAATTAGTAGAGATACCAATGATTCATTAGGAATTAAGAGGAAAAACAAATCAATACCTTCAGTTGAGTTAATGAACCTAAGTACTCCTCTTGATGAGGAAATTCATTTTGTGATGTTGCAACTATATTTCTAGGATGATGCATCCCCTGTAAGTAATATACCATTGGTCAACATCAAATGTATATCCTTCCATAACCTCCCACTGGTACCCTATCAAAATCATGCTCATTTTATTTTAAATTTAGCTTAGGCTATAAAAATTCAGAAGGTTTATAGTGAAATATGACTGGTGCTTCTAGTGGTGTTGGTAGTAGTTCTCAATCTAGTTCTTCAGGATCTTCACAACTAAGTTCAAAAGGATTTATACTGATATCACTTGGAAAATTTATAATGAATAGTGTTATCACTAAATTGATACTGATGGGTTGCTTCAATAGTCAACCTAGAGTAATTATTTCAAACCTACTCCAAGCTGAAAATTAGCCTTTTCAGCCTAAGAGGGCTCTCTCAAGGATATAGAATGATATTGTCTAAATGAAGTTAAAAATATGGCTAAATCTGAAATATTTTTTTAAGTGTGGTTTTATGCAGGTGAAATATGTGGAGAAATCACTAACATCGGGCATATGGAGTCAGTGAAAATAACTCATTGACATATGAAATCCTCTTATGGAAGCTGAGGAATATATATGTTCTAATGAAAAGATAACATTGATAGAAATTTAAGTGTTTGAAGGAAGTTAGAGCATGTAATGCATGAATTCTAAGTAATCAAACATCAAAATAATGAAGATAAAATTGAAGAATAGATAAGACAAATAATCATAAGAACATCAACAAAACTCTGGTGAAGAGAAGCAAATTTCCACTGTATATTACTGATAAAACGTTTTTACAATAGTAGGTATATAATAAACATCATTCCACCCTCTCTCCTTCAATAATATGCCTATTAATATGCTTAGGCATATTTACATTGGGTCTGCCAACAAGGATTGACCATTCGAATACTTCTATTGACACTTAATCTAACCAAAAGCCTATTAGAAGGAGATAAAACTGGCAACAGATATTTTTAGGACTTAGAAACCTAATAAGACTCTACAACATTTTTGTTAGAATAAAAAGCTTTAAAACTACATATTTGCATTTAGAAGCTCATGTGCCTGGGTGACATTGACCATGACCAAAAAATAGTTACTCCCACTAAGTCAGGAGAGTTGTCTTTCGAAACTTTAGGAGGTGGTGCCATAATGTTTTATGAAGATTCCATGATGAGCTAGAAATATGAAAGGATTTCTCAAAGAGTATGCCTTCATCAAGACATTTACATTATGATATTTAACCTTTCTACATGGCCGACTTATCTTAAAAATACAATAAAAACCTGAAAAACCCTCAAAATTTCCTTTGCTGCAGAAACAGGGGAATTTAGGAAAGTCTATAGCGAGAATTCATAGCAACTTTGTCTTAGACCATTTCTTCAAACTGTCTGCTCCCTTTTCTAATATGAGGTTGTTTAATGAGTCAAAAAAACTAAATACAAGCCTTTACATGCCTCCTTCATGAGAACACATGTGATTTATAGCAAAAAATAACCTACAATGAGTTAGTAGCGATTTCTACGCTTCAAGCCCAAGACACACTATGAACTTGCCTAATTGTCATCAAACTTGCAAATTTTGTTTTCCATCTTCAAAAATTTCCCATGGGTCTACAAGTATTGATCTGAAATGATGCAAAAAAATCAAAAGGTATTTTATCCCTTATTCAAACCAAAGAGGCTTCACCTTTGGCAGCAGAGGATTTAGTTTCTATAGGTTCATTTATGACTGTTATCTTTAAAAAAAAATTCTTCAGCTCTGATTCTATCATCTCCATTTTCTCTTCTAACTCTTTCACTTGAATTTTAACTTTATTTCCCTCTCACTACAACCAAATATTCCTCTTCCTTGTATGTTTCATTACCCTTCGTAGAGGAAGGGTTCTTTTCAGCAATTTCTTTAAATTGGTCAAAGCCTCATCATAGTGATTGATTTTCTCATTTACCTTTTCTTTCAACTCCTCCACCATTTTTTTTGCTAGCTTGTCTTCCTCCAATTTCAATTTAGTTTCAATAACTTCCTCCCTTGCTTCTCTCAGATGCTTATTCAAAAGTTGCACTTCATATTTTTCAATAAATTTCTCTTTACCTTTCCTCTACATAATGATTTCTTCCTTTGCTGGAGATAATTCAATGATGTCCTCTCCCATAAGTTGTTTTAATTTTTCTATCACTTCAGTATTTTTATTAACCATGACACCTTTTGCAAGTTGCAACTTGGTAATTGGTTTTCTTGTTTGGAATAAAAATCCTGCATCTTCTCCTAGGAAGTCAAGTTTTTTGGTAGTGAGACCCTTATTTTTCTTCTTTCTTCCATTGATATCCACAACTCTGATCACTGGAGTTTATTCTATGTCTGTGGCTTGAGGAATGTCCTCAATTTTTCCTTTCCCTAGTGTTTGGCTCCTAGTTATTATTCCACTCTTTTTGATGGGCTTTAACTTGCTATTTGTAGGTGTGGGTTGTGGAACCTTTGTTTCCTGTGCATGCTTTATTTCAACCTCCATGGGCTCTACAATGGGCTCCATTTCCTCTTCATTTACACCGTCTGGTTCATCTATAGGTTCTTCATTCTTTCTTGAAGGAGTGGATTTTTATTTAGGTGTCTTCTTGGGTGTTAATGCATCTAATTCATAACCACTAAGAAACAAGAATTTGGCCCAGTCTATATTCATATTTTTCAACTCCACCAACACCTGTATCTTGATCAATCCATGATGAAAAATTGAAGTTTCACTACCTTCAGGCCTAGCTTGGACTTTGTTAGAGATCTTTCCTAGGCTTCTAAATAAGAAAAATGGAAGGTCTCGGGGTTTCTTACAGTGAAATGTAGCAATATTATGAAATGATATTGATAAATCATATGGAAGCTCCCTTCATATGTGACTTATTTTTTAATTACAAGCAATAGTTTGGAGTAGTTTTCTTTAAGGAAATTCCTTTGGATCCCATATTTCATATATAATCCAATGTGTTTAGGTTTCATTAATTCATCAAAGTTCTGTAATTTGAATTTAGTGCCTTTAAAACAATATTCTCCCATCCCCGGAATATCTATAGCTTGGGAATTTTTTTAAGGAGACACCACAAAACTCAGCACACCCAGCTTTGAAACAGTGCCCACAAAATTCACTACAAAGTCTTTTGAACCTTGAGCATGGTAACCTTGAAGCTTCTAGAAGAACCTCATGCAACCAAAACTGGTGAAGGTTGTTGCAATGCTAGGATCCAAATTGAGAAATTTGAAATCCATGGCCTCATACCTAACAACTGAGCCCCATTTATTAGTCTTCTTCTTCATGGCCATCTCTCTTAACTTTGCACTGGCCTCCTCGAAAGTATAACACCTACAAAGAAGAGAATTACATAGTAAGAAGCTGGCAAACAAATATGGACCTTTCTATGGATGATGAAAATAGATACACTCAAAGGTAAGAGGGAAATATGACAGAAAAGGTTAAATTTAAAAGTTAAGTTTCGAATATGAGAGGGATGAAGACATACAAGTGAGGTTAAGTGAAATGATGAATGACCAATGATGATTACGCATGTTTAATGACTCTTCCAACTGATCACATAACCTCAGACCAACCTCTAACCCCTAAGGAATCGACACCTCAACCTTACCTTTATCGATGCAGAAAAACATGATCTCGGGCGCTTTCAATTATAATTCTGGCAGATTCGCTACAGACTGGTTAGGAGAGTCTGTAGCGAAAACAAGCCGTTTTCCATTAATTTCACCCTGGACTTAGGAAAAAATAGATAGGTGGATAAAAACAAAATTTAAACCAATTCCTGGAGATTTTTGGTTGATTTTTATGGATTTGATAATGATGACATGACAAGTGGGAGTCTTCAAATTTAGGATTATGAATAATTCACCAAATTTTATCAATTTCATAAATTAATTTACTAAGACAATAAAACCTATTACAAATGAACTTCCTAATCAAAAATGAAATTTTATATAAAAATGCCTCCACTGGGGATGGTGTGCCCTTGTGGTACAATAAAAAACCTTAGTTCCAGTGTCTTTCTTGAAAAAATGAAATTTTCTAAAATTGATGAAGACTTCTTCAAGCTCTTATGGACTTCTCCTCGGGCTCAAGCTTTGATGGTGAACTCATTTTTATTTGCAAAAAATCATAACATAAAATGGAATATATAAAATGGAGTGTAATTAAACAAAAGAATGTAAGAGGAGTAGTGCTTTAAAAACCTTCCATTGACAGGTCCTCCTACACACAGTTTTCCATCCATCTCCTGAATTATAAATGTGTTGTTTCCATGGTATGTAACTATCATGAATGGCCCCTTTAAGATGTTCTAAAAATTTCCATGCTTCCCCTTTTCCTCAGTTTTTTCTTCCCATTTCATAACTACATCTTGGATCTTGAAATTTTCTTCCTTAGTCTCTCTGTCAAAATTCTTCTCTACTCTGTTTTGTGATTGTTGATGATTTCCATACACTTCTTCTCTTTTCTCTTGTAGAAATATGACTTTGTTTATCCTCCTTTGGATTGAATTGAGTTCTTATTCAAGCCCTTGTAGCAGTTTCATTATCGGGACCCCCAAAGAAGTTGGAAAATTTTCTTCAACTCCATATACTAGTTCATAAGGAGATGTACCTATGTATCTCTTAGTACAAACTCTATCAGACCACAGAGAAAAAATTAGTTTCAAATGCCATGATATTTTATTTTCTTGCAACACTTTCTTGATGATATTTACTATACTTCTATTGGACGATTCAACTAAGCCATTACCTTCAGGGTAATAGGCTATGTGTTAGGTCCCTGTAATTTGTCACAATGGCAAGACCAAGTAGAAAAGGGTAACATCAAACCAACTTTGGAGTCCTAAGACCTAGCCTTCCTGGACTCATAGATGGCTCTCTCTATATTTGTATAAATTATATGACTTGATATATTTATGATATTTATTTTAGGCTAGTTAAAATGATAGGGCTTGTTTGTTTTGTTTTTTTTGGTTGGGCTGCTTGTTAAGTAGAACAAATAGAGTAAGACAAATTTAAACCATTGGGATATGGGGTCTATGAAGGCTTGAACAGTACAACAATAAATCAAGGGTGTTTCATAGGGAAAGTTAACAAAGCCAAATGGATCTTAGTAGTTTATGTGGGTGTGAAATGAACATTAAGTGGTGAATTTAGTAGGTTTAAAGGGAAATTAAGAATCCTTTAACATATACTATAACAAGAAGAGTTTTTAAGAGTACTATTATTAAGAAAGAATCAAAGGACATGGCACACCATAAACTTCTTTGAATATACTTCACCAAGTAAACTTTAAACCGACAATCAAGCAAACCCTAGAGAGCAAGGAACTCCTAATTCTCTAGTTATTTACCTTCAGAGAAAGAAAAATTTTAAGATAACATTTAAGCGATGATTAAAGAGAAAAAAACTCCTAAATTCTTCAATTAGACTATCAAATACCTTCAAACTGACCATTCAAGATAGACTAAAGGACAAGGCAAACCATAAACTTCTTCAGCCAAACCCTAATCAGTAAACTTCAAAGAAAAGGCATTAAAAACAATGTTTCAAGCTACACCAAAGGATAGGGCATACCATAAAATTTTTTGGCTTGACTGCATTAAATCATTTTCAAGACAAAAATCTAAGTGGAACTGGAGAGAAACTAAGAATTCTCCAATCAGACCTAGCAAAGGAAACTTACATCTAAACAACAGAAAGTAGACAGAATTAAGGTGCCTCTCAACAACATATCTTAATCTAAATTTTCTACTCTATCATAATGGAAAGACGAACAATATGGAAAACATAAGAAGACAAGTGTAAAATTAGAACAGCATCACCATTTAAACAATTTCATGAATCCTATGAATATGCTTTCTCCATTGATGTTCAGTCCAAAACAGTCACAAAACTCCAAAGCCAACTTATTCACAACACAAAATATACATGATATTGAGCTCAACAATCAACCAACAACAATTATGAAGCATACATGTAGTATTTATTTGTAAAATGAGGAGGTGAAACCCTAGCTAGGGTTTCAGAAGTCATTTATTACATACTAATTGTATTTTGAGCTTTGAGACCATGCAAGGCCCAAGGAAAAAATATCTAAACTCATTTATGGCAACAATAACTTATAACATAACAATTTGAGCTAATTTTGGAAAATGTTTGACTTCAAGGCTCCAAAATATGTTTTGAAATAACTCTTGGTAAGGGCGCAGCTCCAAGGTACAGGGGCATAGTGCCAGTGCAAATACGCAGCGCCAAGAGTGGGAAAATGACTTGTTTTGCAGCTGAATTTTGGAGGCCTTCCTGGTGTCCAAATGAGCTCCATGATAGCTCATTGGAAGGCCTGTCCTTTCTAGTTTCCAGATCTTCCTTCAATTTGAAAAATTGTGCCCATTTTCCCTACCAAAAATTACTTCTCCCTAGACTGCTAAGCGTGTAGCGCCAGTGCTAAAAAGAGGGTAGAAAGGTGATTTTTTGGTAGTTTTTGGCCTTTTTTGGGCACTAGTTTTACTCCAAATGGTCTGAAATTTTCTGAGGATGATTTCCTTAGCATGCGGAACTTGAATATGTTGACTATTTTCCATTCGAGTGCCTAAAAAAAGAGCACAGTGCCTGTGGCACTGTGCATTTGTCCTAATTTTCTGCAAGCCAAACTGTCAAAATTTCAAAATTTTAACAAAGTGCTAAAATTTGGGATTTGCTTTGCTGATCATTCTTGGGAGGCTTGGAGGGACACCTCACCAAGAATTTTGAGATTTTACTTCTCTTTTGCCTCATTTAGAGCCTGAATTTTTTCATGGGCTCATTTGAGCTTGGCCCTTACAATCATGTTTCTCATGGAATAATGATTTTCCATATTCATCTGCATGTTAGTGTCTCTCTTGGCCTTCTCTAGTTGACACTCTAGGTGCAAGTTTGACCTCTCAAGCCAATATTCTCTATATTTACTAATTTCTATGGCAAGTAGCTCACTGGGAGTTAGTTTCTGTACCAATCCTGCCTCTTTCTCTCTTTCCTGAGCTAAAGCCTTCTTCAACCCAATTGTCCTAGGTCTCTTCCTAGGAACTTGTTCTTCCTCATCCTCACTGTCATCAAAAGTGCCCGAGGTCTCATATAGAAAATCCTTGGCTCTTCCAGCCTCTTTCTGAGCTCTGATTTCCCTGACCTCACTGCTAGCCTTCTTTGCCTCTAACTATTGATTCTCTAACTCAAAATACTTAATTACGGTATTTTCCCTAACAAGAATAGCTTGAAACTCACTAATGTTGGCATCCTTACTTTTGAGTAGCATATTGGTAATCCTCTCCTCATCCTCATCTTCAAGGTCAATTAGCTGAAACTCTTTCTTAGTTTCATTCTTCTTCTCCTCCTAAAAAATGACATGCTACGTAACATTTTCCTTACCCTTATCAAGCTATTTTTTGGTGAAGAAGGCATGGCCCCTTGCACCTCAAGTGCAACAAACACATGCCTGTATCCCCTCTGGTATGTCACAGGAAATGGCTCAATCTCACTCATTTTAGTGTCATATGTCTCAAGGTTCTCATCACTGCTTGATGCTTTTTCATCATGATATGAGGGTCAGGGGTTATGGAAAGGTGATGTGGAAGGGTCATCATCAGGTGAGGTTATGTGAGTGATTGGAGATCTATGAACAGCATGATTTGATGGAGGAGTGGATAATGGAGGATGAGAAGATGAGGGAATATCCTGCTGATGAGGACCATGTGGAGTACTGAAAACCTCATGGGCAATGATGGTATCCCATGGAATGTTTTTATGTTGGAGCTGGAGCATAACCACCATCTTGATAAGAAAATGATGAAAAGGGCTTTGCATTTGTTGTTTGTAGTTTCTCTTTTGCACAATGTAGGCCATTTTTTTGATGCTACGGAAAAGATAATATGGTATGTGTAGCATCATTTCTCTATTAAAATGCATGAGAAGATGGATGTGGTATGAGTAGAGACAGGAAAACATTCCCTCACATGTGAAATACTTCATTATTATCTTCATCATGGGTGCATATCTATCAACCAGATGAGTAAAAGGGAACATGGATTTGTGGTGGTCTTTATACCCATGTTTAAGTTATGGTTCAAAATAACTCATGTATAGGTTTTCTTCTTTGAACCACTTTTCTCCCACACTTGGTATCCCTATAACATTTGAAATGGCATTGGTAGACAACTCAAAGGTGACCCCGGAAATATTTAATTGTTTTTCATGCAAATTGATAATCAATAGTCTTGTTAGCTCTGGGTGATTTTGGACTTGTTTTACTCTTTCACAAAATTCAAAGCATCCTACATGTTTGAAGCAGGAAACATTAAGAGGATATGCCATGAGTTCCCTTGTATTGAGGGGTTCAAATCTGTTTATCTTCCCTCCTTTGTGATCATGTCTCCTTGGAATTTGGGACTCGCCACCATTGTCTTCAACCTTAGACATTTTAAACTCTATTTTGAAAACCCTATGGTTGATGTGAAATGAATGAGGGGAAGGAATGAAATGGTAGCTTTGAAAATGAAGGGAATGAGTGTGAATGAAGGGAATGGATGTTGTGACAAACAAGATGAATGGCAACCCTCAAGCAATGTAATTACCCTTTTCTATAACTAATACTCTTCAAGGAGGATGAATAAGCATATAGATAGTGATCTCTGATTTGTATCTAGGGTTTGATTAGGGTTTTATTATGGTTTCATTTCCATCGATTAAATGATGACCAAAATATTTTGAAGAGGGGTTATGGTCTGCACTTACCACTTATCAATGCTTTGGAGAAACTTGGAAAGAGTCTAGAAGAAATTTGAATTGATTTGGATGGCCCCAACTCTTAGCAAACCCTTATGTCCAAGCGCGCAGCACCAGAAACTGAGGGCGCAACACCAAGCTAAGTGTGTAGCGCTAGGCTCTAAGTGTGCAGTGCCTTGGAAAATTAGCACAGGGTGCTTTCTGGAAAGGGCGCAACACCACTTCAAGCGTGTAGTGCCACCTCCTAGGCACACAACACCTTCAAAAAACGTGTGGAGGAAAACTGTCAAGTGCACAACACTGTGCCAAATGCGTAGCGCCAAGAATTTTTTCCCAAATTTGCTCAGAAAACTCACAAATTCTTCTCTCCTTGAAACTTATAGTGCTTTTCAAAGAAAAAATGATTCATATGAAATGTAAAATGGGATTTGATAGACTTTTAGATTTAATTTAACTTTGAAAACCCATTTTCTAATGTTTGAAACCCCTTTTCCTTTTCTCGGTGATATTCTCTACACTTTTTTCTTGCAGGTTTACTGAAGTCATGAAGTTGAATTTTCTTTTACTCCTTGAGGAATGAAAAGCTCATTTTGACAACTTTGGGATTTAAACACAAATTAGCATCTTCAAAATCTTCTTTATTTTCCACCATAAAACTCAACTCATTTTTTCCACCTTCTCTGCCTATCTTTTTCAAGAACCCTCAGTGTCTGCAATTATTTACAACAATCTTCAGTGTTGTCCTCTAATTTCTCTATAGCCCTTTCAACTTAATTCATTTCTATCTAGTTCACCTTACCTTTTTCCTTATTCCAACAATCTTTTCTGATAGACTTTTTTCATGTTTGGCCTTGTGTGCTTCCTCCATGTCATTTTTTGCAAGTGATCACTACTTTGGCACTCAAATGGACTAACCATCTCATAACCCCAATCATCTACAAGACAAAGTGTTTTCTCTTTCCCTTGTAAGTTTCTTTCATTCAGGAGTAGACAATCTACATCATCAGTACCTTCAGCTAATAAATCTTTCAACACTCCTGCAGAAGTGCTAAATTTTTTCCATTTTTCTCACTTGCTGGTTCTGAATTGAGAATACAATCCTCCTTGAAAATTTTAGGTCCTTCTTGAATAACCATTCCTTGACATTCTATTTACATCTGAGCCATATTCTCGCAAAGGAAAAGAAGTGCCTGAAACATTCAAGAGTGACCTTAAACAATGTAAAACACTAATGACTTAGTGGGAGGGTCCTTTGATCTGATTCTCGTTGAAATTTGACCTGGAGATTTTCATGTGAAAACAGAGTATTTTTATAGGTTATTATGCCCAAAGGGACATGGGAATGAGTTGGAAACAAGAAACCATAGAGGGAGGATGGATTTTATTGACATGGGAAAATAAGGGAATTAAGTCTCAGGTAGGAAAGAAAAATGAATATGAGAATAATAGGCCAATAATGAGTCTTTTAATAGCAACAGGGTGACCTTGAGAAAACCAACTGAAGAATAGTGAAAATATGTGTATAAGGATAATGAAGGTAGTGAGAATTCTGAAACTCAAGATATTCAAGGAATATTATTTTCAGAAAGCTATAACCATTCTATAGTCATCTAAAGATAGTGAAAAATACTGATGACTAGCAGTGGCTCCACTTGGGAAGGGAAAATCCTTTAGGAGGTGTCAAGAATCTCAGATCTCTAATTTTGCAGATGAGATGCCTCACATGCTTGCTGATTCCTTCATTGAGAAATGCTCATCTCGCTTGTGTTCCTTGAATCTATGATCTTATAGTCTGAAAAACATGATTTCTTCAATATAAACTCTACTTACCCATCATACTTTTCCTAACATTTTCCCTTCATTTGGGTGCATTTGGATTGGAAAACCCTAAAAATCATCTTTTATTTTGAAAGCAAAAACTATCTACTTCTACCATTATGTCATACAAAGTCTCTTATTAGACTGATGAGCTCTTTTTATTCTCTACCTAGTCTACTTATCTGTCAAGGTTAAATAGTTTGACAGATTTTCATTCTCTAATCTATCAACATAAAATTTAAAATATGACCAAATCAAGGTTGAGCAGTTTGATTTGTCATGAGCTGTGGCATTTTGGACAAGTTTCAAATTTTTTTTATTTTTGCATAAGTAAAACTAGAAACTTGAGGGCTATAATTCAAAACTTGTCACTCATCCCTCTCTTTTCTTTTTGGTTTAGGTTTGATCTTTCGGAACCAAATATCTTTTCCTAACCTAGTCTACTGACAAGCCAAGTTTAAATAGTTTGGAAAATCATCATTTTCTAACTTATCAACAGAGATTTAAAACATGTTCAATCATCGTTAGAATGTATGACTGAACAAGAATTTAGTTTCTAAAAAATAGTGACATTTGGACTTGCACACTTTCTGAAAGATTCTTTTTTGGTATGGGGCTTTACATATTCTCTTTATCTACCTTCTTTTTCTTCTTTTATTTGTTTTTTGTTTTCATTTTTCTGATCTTTTATTCAAGAAATGTTATGTACAATGAATAAATCTTTAAACTAAGAACTTCAACAAAAATAATGCTTGAACATCCTGCCATTGAAAGGACCTCCATATAACTTTGTTCCATCCATTTCTTGTAAGAAGAATGCATTGTTACCTCTTGTTGAATGGATGATGTATGGACCTTTCAACAGATTTTCAAATTTTCCATGCTTGTCTTTGTCCTCTCTTCTTTAATCCTGCTTCAGCACTCTATCTTCAATATGGAAATCATTGGCGTTATTCCTCTTGTCAAAAATCTTCTTGATGCTCTCTTGCACTTCTTGCGTTCTGTTGTATACTTCTTCCCTTGATTGCCACAATTGAATGGTTTGGCTCATCCTCCTTTGTATATCATTCTCCTCTGACTACACCTCTTGAATAAGCTTCATCAATAGAACCCCCAAAGATATTGTAAAAACACCATCCATGCCATACACCTCTTGATAGGGAGACATGTTAATTGATTTCTTGTTTTTTAATCTATCTGCCCACAGTGCATGCACTAGCTTTCTATGCCATGACTTTTTGTTCTCTTCCAACAACTTCTTGATGATATTTACCAAAATTTTGTTAGAGGACTCAGCCAACCCATTACCTTGAGGGTAATAAGTTGTATAATTCCCTAGTGTAATGTGATACTTGTGGAAAAATTCCATCATTCTCTTAGATTTAAATGTAGTAGCATTATCAGTGATGATTTTTCCTTTACAGCCAAACCTAGACAAGATGTGATTTTCAAGGAATTTGATGATTACCAAGTGAGTGGATGTCCTTGAAGGGATGACTTCTATCCATTTGGTAAAATAGTCAGTTGCAGTGAGGATCCATTTTTGTTGGGCAGAAGAGGTAGGGTGTATTTCTCCAATGAAATCCAAACCCCATTGTTGAAAAGGAGTTTCAACACTGATAGGTTGTAAAGTTAAAGGCAGTAGTTTTCTCTTTCCCTCAAAGATTTGGCATTTATGACAATTCACTACTACCTTGTGGGTATCAGGGAAAAGAGTGGGCCAATAGAAATCAGCTCTAAGGATTTTGTTAGCAGTGGTTTTACAGTAGAGATGACCTCTACATTCTCCTTCATGAAACTCATGCATGCTTCTATCTGCATACTCTTCAAGTAAAAATTTAAGTAGGATACCAATAGAATTTTTCCAATATAAAGCTTTATCTAGAATGCAAAAATTTACAGCTTTTAGTTTCAAGAATCTTGCCTTTGTTTTGGAAAAACTAGGAGGACAATTTAGTTTAAAAAGCACATGTAATATGTCAGCATACCAGAGTGAGTTTAGAAATGCCTCTTCAATAGGTGGAGTCGCCATCTCCTCTTGTTCATCCAAGGAATGCATCATGTTTATGTACAGTGATTGAAAATTTGCTTTAGCCATCCATTTAGCAAGTCCTTGCCCTTTGATTATCTTGGTGGGATTGATTTCTATATTATACTCCAAGATGACAGCAATCCACTTACCTCTTTTACCATTAGGATCCTAAGTTAGTATGTCCTTAACAACTGCATGAGGAAAAAAAGCAATGACATTTGAATGTAAGATGTAAAAACTGAAATCGATTAAGGCTTTGATTCAGCCAAAAGCTTGTTTTTCCATGATGTTATATTTCAGAGGTGCACATCTTAGTGCCTTGCTGAAGAAAGCTACGGGTTTTTCTTGTCCCATTATGTTCTTTTGTAGCAATACTGCAGCAATTGTGTGCTCTGATGCAAATGAGAAGATGAATAATTCCTTGGTAAAGTTAGGGCTGATTAGAACAGGTGTTTGGGTAAGTGATTGTTTTACTAGTTCAAAGGATTGTTTTGCTTCTATGGTCCATTTTACTCCTATTTCTATTTTCAACATGTTTGTATTTTTTCTTAGGAGTTCTGCAAGGTTTGGTATGAACCTTCTTAAGAAGTTGATCTTTCCAATGAAATATTGTAGCTCTTTGATGTTCCTAGGGTGACTAATCTACAATATCCCTTCAATCCTTTTCAGGTCTATCTTAATCCCTTCTTCAGATATGATGTGGCCTAGAAGTTTCCTTCTTGGAGGCCAAACCGAGTTTTCTTAGGATTCAAAGATAAACCATTATTACACTTTTCAAAGACCTTTCTTAAGTGAGCTAGGTGTTCTTCATCGGTTTTTTAGTAAATAGTGATGTAATCAAGGTATATCACAATGAAGTAACGTATTTCTTCATAAAAAAGAAATGTCCATCGCTCTTTGAAAAGTAGCCCCGACATTCATTAACCAAAAAGGCATTTTGACATACATGAAGGTGCCATAGGGTGTAGTGAAAGTTGTTTTGTGCTGATCATTTGGATGTACTAGAACCTGATTATACCCTGAAAAACCATCAAGCAAAGATATTCTTTTTGATTCAACTACCCTTTGCAGTATATGATCCATCTTGGATAAAGGGTAGTTGTCTTTTAGGGAGGCTTTGTTTAAATTTCTAAAGTCTATGCATAGCCTAATTTCACCTCTTTTCTTTCTCACTGATACAATATTTGAGACCCATTCCAAGTGCCTAAGAGGGACTATTATTCCAACATCATACATATTTTTAATTTCTTTCTCCACTAGAGGAATTAAGAAAGGGTTTATCCTACACAATTTCTTCTTGAATGGTTTCTAGTTTTCCTTGAGAGGAATCTTATGCTAAATGATGTTTGTATCATAGGATATCAAGTCTTCATAGCCCCATGAAAACACATCCTTAAACTCTTTGAATAGCTCCACGTATTTCTATTTTATAAGAGCTAGCAGCATTTTGGATAGTTTTATCATTTAAGTTCATATTTTTCAATTTTTTTAGGAGGTTGTTGATGGGAAAATCTGTCCAGCCAATAGCAGGGGATATCCTCGGTAAAAGTCCCAACTAGACTCTCAACCATTTGGAATGGGGATCCTGTCCAGGGTGTGGGTCTGGTAACCACTCAGTTCTCCTTTCCTTGGGTCTCAATATAACTCAATGAACCTGCAGACACACATTTATTCGGATGATACAAGACACATGGTTGATGAATTAAATGAACATATAACACTATGCGTAGCAAGCTAAAAAATAAATCACAGGGGCCAAATGAAATGCTGTCAACATCATATCATTAGGTTCATGCTTGTATGTTGTTCTAACCATAGAAGAAATAATTCTTTATGCAAAAACACCTTTCACTTCCTTAAATGGTGTCAGTGATAACATAAATATCAGTAAATAAAGTTATTAACATTCATTGAGAGAGCACAAATAAAATTAACATCATAAACACATGTTTAGAAAACTGTAATGCATAAATGATGTCATTGGAAACACAGTTTCATTAATCAAAAGATGTTAGAAACTGAAAACAAAATACTCATAGTGTTCATGCATTTGCCAACATCAGATCCAATAATGGAATTAACAAATGCTTGTATTCAGGCTCAAAAATGTGTAGTCCCCCTATACAATGCTCAATAACTCTTTGAGTCCCAAAACAAAATATCACTACAGTATTCTCGAAGGAAGTTTCTATAGACCAAAATTTTCCCTTTGGGCTACTAGACTCTTCGCTTTCCTGACCATTGGGTTGCCTTGCGACGTGAATGGAGGATGTGACCTGTGACTCAATTGGACAGTGCAACCTATAACCTCTTGCCATCTGAACATGAGAATGTGTGCGTGATTGCGAGTTCAGGGGCATCAACTTGTTGCTCCCTGAGAAAGTTCTGCCATGCACAATAATCTGCAGCTACTGGGGAGATTAAGGGAACTTCTTCCCTTAACCGGTCCAGGCACTTCAAGGCATTTGTAATCAGAGTCTCTCTATTGAGTGTGACCTGGTTGCTAAAGAGGCCAGTTTAGTGTAGATCCAAACTGGTGTAACGATTAATTTACCCAAGTTCTCTTGCGATGCTGCAATATCAGGAGTAGTAGCAGCTTGTTTGATAGGTTTCATAAATGTTTTAATCTCTTGATCCACCTGTCCCCATGTCTTTTCCTCACTCAATGCACCTAGAGATGGAATGTGGTGTAGTTCATGCATTGAGTCGATGCCACTAATCAAATGCTTGTATGCAGCCATTACTTCTCTAGGTCTTTGGATAGCTTTCCTTGGATTGCATTTTAATAAGAATTTGGACCTTGGCTTCCTGGGTGTGGATCCAGTCCTTATTTGGAAAGTTTTTTGGAGCCTATGGGTACCGACCTGTCCATTCTATCATTTTGTCCAAAGTGGTAGCGGCCTCTTTCAGTTGCTCGCTCCTCTGTTTTGTCTCTACTTGGGCTCTTAGTAGGGGGGAGACTGTTTGTTTTATAGTGAACATCTCCACATAAACCTGCCTCATGGTGACCTCCAGTACCTCCAAATCTCTTTGGACGGTGATAAATACATCATTAACAGGAGAAATTTTGTCTCGAAGCTGTTATATTTCCTCCTTTAATGTTGTCTTTTCTTGCTCTTCCCTTGCCTCCCTTTGTTCAGATTCCTGTAAATTATTTTGTAGGGAGAGGATCTCTCGACTAATTCAGCTCACATTTTCCTCTGTGGCTATAGAAAAATTAGTGCCAACCAATGCTATCATCACTGGGTTGGTCCTAGTATCTAGGACTATATCTTTCTCTACTGTGGCTGTGATTGGGGCTGAAGGGTTTCGTGCTAGACATCTCCTTTTCTCCTGTCGGATATTGAAGGAGAACTGATCATAAGTGAGACTTATGAGGTTAAACACCTCCTCTTTCTATCATTCGTAAGAGCTTGGCTCAGAGAGAGTAAAATGCATATTGATTACAGGCACTTCGATGGGCTGCAGCTCAATTTGTAACTCTGTGACTGGAGGAGATGTCTCAATGTTCGTTGATCTTCGATCTTCCTCTTCTTTTATTTTCCATTCTTCCTCTTCTTTCTAAAGCCGCTCCACTTCTGCCTTTTTTTATTTTTCTTTCCACTTGCGCTCTACTTATGCCTTGTCTTGTTCTGCTTTCCACCTGTGCTCTACTTCTGCTGCTGCTTCCTGTTCTTCCTTTCTCTTGCGTTCGGCCTCCACTTGATCTAATTCATTTTTGAGCTGTCATTCTGCCTCAGCATCTGCTTCCTATTCTTCCTTTATTTTCCAGGCCTCTTCTGCCTACTTCTTCCTTTTCTCTGCCTTCAGGTTCCTTTTACGCTTTTCTTCATCTTCTTTTGCCTTATTTTCAGCCTCTCACTGAAATTTTTTTTATTGCTCTTTCTGTTAGGTAGTACTGTTGTGACCCATGCTGGTTTGAGGCTTCTTGGCCTGGGAAGAAGAGGTGCCTCCTAATTCACAGATTCTTTCCTCCAACATGTGATCATCTGGATCTTCCTTATCGGACCATGCCCCCGGGGAAAGTTCCCTATCTTTGTTATACCAATTTATTTTCTTGTCCTCATATGGGTGTGCAGTATGTTGGTAGCTCCATTTGAACTTAGCCCGTTTACAGTGATCAGGGACTATCCTCTCTGGTTCATAATTCCATTGATCCAATGTCCCCAGGTGGAAACCTCTCATTTCCTCTGCCTCTTCCTCTGCCTCTCTGAAATCCTTGACCGTGTAGGCACTGATGGTGAGAAGTAGTGTAGGGCACAATTTTTTCTTACCTTTAGTTAGAACCTTAGAGAAAATGGAAGTCATCTGATAACAGACTTCCTGAAGAAGAATCTTATTCGTAACGAATCGGGGCATGGCATGGGGAGCCTTGAATGAACCAAAGACTCGAATAAAGGTATATTCTGCAAGTGGAAACCAATGTGCCACCTTGACTAACGTCTCCATGGCTCGCCAGGACATGCATGGAGTATCTTGGCTGAACAATTTCCTGTAGAGTGCTGGGATGAAGAGTTGTGAGATTGACTCAATGTCTTGCTTATACCTAGAGTCCCAAAATACCTTCATTTCTATGTGAACTGGGCATGCCTACACTGGGTCCTAGTTGTGTGCCCATCCCTCAAAGTGGCACTAGGAACAAACAACATCCAATAAGTAGGAAGCCAAGTAGAATTCAGAGGAATATCCCTCCTCTAGTGCTAGTGCTGAGGATATGTTTTTCTGGAGAGACGCCATCAGCATGCTGGCCCAGTTGAAATGAGTGCCATGCACAGTGACATAGTTCATCAAGGATACCCAAGTGCCACTAAAATTGGTGGGATCAGGACGACCGTATATCCTACAAAGCATAGCTGCCACCAGCTTATATACCTTCTTGAGGCCCGCCACTGGATATTCCTGATCCTTCTTAACTTTGAACTTTTTGAGTTCCTCCCACCACCCCCTTAAGGTATCTGTTATGGAGACTACATGGGTGGTGGTGCATTCTTCTGTGAAGGTCTGTTCTCATTCTGGGAGCGCGTAGTAAAACTCAGCATCCGAGCCCTTTAGAGTCACAAATGCTTTACCTTCGTAGTCCTAAATTACCCACTTTTTGGGGTTGGTGTTTTGTATGATCCATTCAATGACTTCCGCACATGAGAATATAGCAGGGTGGGCACCTGCATAGTGTAGCTTTAATCTTTTAACTTGCATATATAATTTCCAGTTGGGGAGGTCCTCTGGGAATTCTGGCCATGCAAATTCCTGGTATACTTGATACCAACTCATGTTGTCCCCTTTGGAAAATGTACACGAGGTATCCCTATAGATTGGAGGTGGAGGAGGTAGATAAATTGGTATATCCATTTGTATGTCTTCTATTTCTGGGTTCTTATTTTTTCTGCAGGCCACCGAAGGTCCCATGTCACTTGAGTCTAAAGAGACGGGAACACACTCTAAGTCTGCTTCGAAGTCACTTGTCATGTTCATGAAAGAATCCCAGGATAAGAAAGATGCCATAATGATAAAAGCCTAGGCACAGTTTATTAACTTTTCCCTGAAATGAAACCACGGGAAGGGGATAATTAGTAACTCGTGAGCGGGTTGCGCTGGGTTGCGGGTCACGAGGTTTAAGCTTTCGAGAAAGTAGTGACCTTGCAACCTCGCGACCTTGCGACCGAGGTGGCGAGGTCAGCAGGTGCATGAATGTTTGAACAGTTCGGGAAGGGTGCGATCTTGCTCTTGAAACTTGCGGCCAGGTCACTAGGTCGCGAGGGTCGCAAACTTCGGTTGGAGTGCGATTGCGACACGACGACTCGGTGACCCGGGGTCTCAGGGTCGCATGAGTCGCGAAGTCACAAGGGTCGGAAGTCACATTAGGGTTGGCGGGGGTTTTTAACAAGCTAACAATATTCTGCAGATGTTACCGATGAAATAAGTAACCGCAATGTTACCTACTTTTTTTTGGTAGCATAAAAAGCACCCGATTTTGAAAAGTGGTGATGCAGAATCACCATTTTTTTTTTGGTGCACATTTTGACACTCTAAAATTTTTATTTATGAAGTATGAATATTTGTTTTAAAATGTTAGTGATTTTCATGCTAATTTTGAAATGTATTGATGCAGCATCGATTTTTTTTTTTTTTTTTTTTTTTTAGAGCGGTGATTTTCATGTTAATTTTGAAACGTATTGATGCTGCATCAACCTTTTTTTTTTAGAGCAGTGATTTTCATGCGAATTTTGAAACGTATTGATGCTGCATCAACCTTTTTTTTTTAGAGCAGTGATTTTCATGCTAATTTTGAAACGTACTGATGCTGCATCAACCTTTTTTTTTTAGAGTGGTGATTTTCATGTTGGTAATAAAACACAAAACTTAGATTAAAAAAAATATATAAAAACAATAAAAAAACCAATAAAAATGTAAAAAAAAACAAAAATAGCTCATAAAAATAAAAAATTTAAACAAAAATAAATAAAAAAAAACAAAAATATTTGAAAATTATATCAAAGGAAAT
This sequence comes from Pinus albicaulis, assembly GCA_034641835.2. Taxonomy (NCBI): domain Eukaryota; kingdom Viridiplantae; phylum Streptophyta; class Pinopsida; order Pinales; family Pinaceae; genus Pinus; species Pinus albicaulis. The sequence goes on from JAXQQM020071079.1 coordinate 70,360, forward strand.
GACAAAATTTGAAGAAAAAAAACACATAATTTAAAGAAAAAAAACAAAAATTGACCAAAAAAAAAAAATCAGAAACATTTTTTTCTAACTTATTAAAAAAAACAATATATTAAAAAATATATATATATATTTAAAAAAAAAAATTTAAAATAATTAAAATTACAAAATTAAAATTTAGAAAAAAAAATTTTAAAAAAAAAATTAAATTTAAAAATTTAAATTAAAAAAATAATAATAATAAGGAAAAAAATACAAATTTTAAAATTTACAAAAAAAAAACAATTAAAATTGAAAAAGAAAAAGAAAATTAAAAAATTAAAAAAAAAAGAAAAGAAAAAACCTATCATTAAAAAACAAAAAAAATGAAAAAAACCACGTGCAAATAATTAAAAAACAAATATACATAAATTTAGTGTTTTTTTTTTTTTTTTAGTGAAACAATTTATAGATTTTAAAAATGAAAAACTAAATAAACGAAAAAATTAAGAAAAACAATTAAATTAAATTAAAATTTAAAAATTTTAATAAATAAATTTTAAATTTTAAATTTAAAAAAATAATTATTCTATAATATTAAATATAAAAAAAAATAAACAAATTGAATTTAAAATAAAAAAATTGAATTAAAAAAATAATTTTAAATTTTTTGAAATTCAAATTTTAAAAAAAAAAATCAAATTAAAATAAAAATATTAAAAAATAAAAACAAAAATAAAATCAAATAAAAATAGATGTACATATATATAAAAAAAATTTAAAAAAAATAAAAAAAAAAACGAATTTTATTTTAAATAAAAATATTAAATTAAAATAAAAATAATTTTTTGAAAAAAAAAATATTTTTTGAAATTAAAAAAAAAAATTTAAAAAAAAAAAAACAATTAAAAAAAAATCAATTAAAAAAAGAAAATAAAAAATAAAAAATCATTTAAAAACATCATTCAAACTAACGGCCCGCGCCGCCAGTAGCGGCGGTGGACTGAACGTGTTACAATTGATTTTTTTAATTTTTTTTTTTTTTAAATTTTTTTTTTAATTGAATTTTTTTTTTAAATTTTTTTAAATTTCAAAATATATTTTTTTTTTTATTTATTTAAAATAAAATTCGTTTTGTTTTAATTTTTTTTAATTTTATTATTTTTTTGTTTTAATTTTATTATTTATTATTATTATTTTTAATATTTTTTATTTAATTTTGCCCATTTTTTTTTATTTAATCGATTTTTTTTTTTTTTTAATTTCATAATTTTTCTTTGTTATTAACTTTTACGTTTAGTTTTTTAATATAATTTTATAAAATTCAATAAATTTTATATATATTTTTTTAATTTATTTCGATTTAATATTTTTTTTTAAATGTTTTACTTTTTTTTTTTTTTTGGTTAATTACATAAAATTTTTATATTTTTATATTTCAATTAAAATTGTGCATTTAAAATTAGATTTTTTTTTAATGAAACTTAATTTTTTTTAATTAATTTTTTTTTCATTTTTTTTTTAAATATTTTTTTTCTTTTTTTTTTCATTTTTCCATTTTTAATTGATTTTTAAAGTTTTTAAAGTTTTTCGTTTAACAATATTTTTTTTTTCTTTTATATTTAAAATTTATTTTTTCTTTCAAAATTTATTTGTTTATTCATTTATTTATTAAAATTTAATATTTTTGTTTTTAAATTTAATTTGTTATTTTAATATTAACCTCTTTTTTTTTTTTTAATTTAATAAAATTTGATGTATATACCTATTTTAATTTAAGTTTATATATATATTTTATTTTTTATAATTTAAATTTAATTTATTTTTTATAGTTTATTTGTTTTTTTAATATATATTGTTTTAAATTTGATATTTTCATTGTATTTTATTTTTATTTTTTATTTTTAATTAATTTTTCTTTTCTTTTTTTCCTTTTAATTTGAATAGTGTTTTTTATTTTTCTTTTGAATTTTTAAATTTATTAAAATTTAATATATTTCCTTAAATTTAATTATTTGTTTTAATTTTTTTTTTCTTTTTTAAATTTAATAAGCATTTTCTTTTCTTTTTTTTAATTTAATTTCTATATTTCATTTTTTATAATTTCCTTCTTTTTTTAACTTGTTTTTTTTTTTTAATTTAATATTTTTATTTTGTTTTTATTTTTATTTTTTAATTTCTATATTTTTTTAAATTTTAATCTTAATTTTTTTTTGGTTTATTTTTTAAAAAAAATTTCCTTAAATTTTATGTTTTTTTTAATGATTGAATTAAAATTTTTACTTTGTTTTTATTTTTATTTTTTTTATCTTCATATATTTTTAAATTTTAAGCTTTTAAATGTTTTTATTTTTTAAATTTATTTTTTTTCTTAAATTTTAAGTTTTTTTTTAATGTTTGAATTTTAAAAATTAAAAAATGTTACTTCTATTTTTAAAAATGCCAAAAGTATGACACAAATTTTTTTTTTGTTATTCCAGCATCCACTGGTTTTATTTTTAGGGTGTTTTTTCATTCCTTTTTTCAAGAAACAATTTTGTTTTTACCATAATTTTATAAAATGTTGAAATTTGACCTTAAAAAAAAACGAAGTGCGTTCTGGAAGAGACACTTTTTTTTTGGGGGGTGTTTTTTCAATCCTTTTTTCAACAAACAATTTTGTTTTTAGCATAATTTTAGAAAATGTTGAAATTTGACCTTAAAAAAAAAACAAGTGCGTTCTGGAAGACACACTTTCTTTTTTTTTGGTGTTTTTTCATGCTTTTTGAGAGTTTTTTGGCTAGAGTTCCCGTTTTGAGGTCGGGTTACCTATTTCATCGGTAACAGTGTTTTTAAACGGCGACATGGTCTTTTTCATTATTGTAATAAATTCCCTTTCAACTTAAAGCAGTGTAGGACTAAGTGTACAATCAAAAACATGGAGGAGAAAAAGTTCTAGGAAAAAAAAAAATATCAGGGAGGCTAGATGAATTGTGATTACAATTTTGTGCAAGGAGGAGGAGTGTTTGGATATTCAGGGCATCTCAAGTCCTAAAGGATCAAAAGGAGGGATGGTGAATGGCTTAAAAAGGCTAATGGTAGAGGGAACATGGCAAAAAAAGGAAAAATGGAAACAGGAGGAAACAAAAACTTACCAAAGAAAATCACGCTCCAGTTGGCCTGTCAGAAGCGTTTTTTCACTCTACGTCGCGTGAAAAAAATGCGACCTAGCGACCCTCCTATTTATAAAAGGGTCGTGCATGCGAGCCATTAATAAGGTCGCTAGGTCGCAATGTCTCATGCTTTAAGAGAGGCACGACCTCGCGACCTTGCGACCTTGCGACCTAGAGGGTCGCGGGGTCACAAGGTCGCGAGGTCACGATTTTGAAAAATCTAAGAGATCTGCAACTTAGCGACTTAGCGACCTGGAAGGTCGTGGGGTCACTAGGTTACGGTTTTGAGGGAAAAAACCGTTTTGTGACTTAGCAAATCTTAACTTTTCCTGAAAAAGATTTAACTACAAATTTTGACTTAGCTTTTCTGATGCTCAGGGGCTCCCAAAAATTTTAGAGGGTAAATTTTTTGGAGGGTTTTGTAGAGGCTACAACAAATGGCGATTTACTAGTAGGGCCCAGAATCTCTACCAATAATTTACCTTTGTAGGGGGAGGGAGGGGACTTAGCAAGCTATTCCTTTCACCCTTAGGTTTCCACGATCTTGCCTTTCGTACCTTTCTAGGTTGCTTTTCCTGCTTGCCTGTTGAGGTGGTGGTTGACTGAGTTTTACTTCTAGTTTCTAGACCAGAAGGGTTGGAGCACTTCAGGGATTTGCAGGATCCGGTGTGATTATTTTGTCTTCATTGTGTTTCTCCGCTTCACTGTGAGCCTCATGGTCTGTGATCCTTTGCCTAGGAGTCACGGATGTTTCTCTACTGCCAGCGAGCCTGGTCAGTACCCCGGCAGAGTCGTCGCATCGCCTCTCTACCTAGGAAGCCTTTCTCAATCATTTACCCTTTATTGGTGTGCTACTGCACTTATTGTAAATGTGTCCAAGGCACTTATTTAGATGTGCTCATGGCACTTATTTGAGAGAGGAAATTTTGCCTGGGAAAATGAGGGATCCCGACTTATTTTACTTGCAAGAGAGGTTGCTCCTGGTCTGTATGAGGACTTTGGGTCTTCTTGGATATCCTTGCGTCATCCAAAGTTAGCTCTATTCCCTTCCAGTCCAGTTGCCTCTTTAACCAAATTTCTTTCACAGACACCCTTTCAAGCTTGCTAGGTGAGCTATCTACACTTAGTGGCTCAGACTAGGTCATGTATTATCTTTGGGTGTCCGTCACAGACAAGCTCCTGCCATATTTTGTGATTTTCAGGAGAGACTTATCATCAGTACAGATCCTGGTGCAGTATGCCAATTACGTGTCTTCTACAATGCCTTTCGCTTTATTGAAGTTCTTAGAAGGATGCCTACAAAACGAAAACTAAAACAGAAAAAAAAAAATATAGTACAGGGGTGGGGACGGCCCTCCTAGGGCTATTAAGTGAAGTAATGCTTGAGGTTATGCCCATTTACCGGGAGGACCTCGATTCTTCCCTATAGAGTTTGCAGCCTGAAAGTGTGGGGACCTAGCTTCTCTTAAATCTGGAAAGGACCTGTCCAAAGGGCTTGGAATTTGGAATGTTTCCCTTTCTCTTCATGAGCTTTATCCCATTTAAGAACAAGGTATCCTACTTCAAAAAATTTACTCCCTGCGGAATTTTTATCAAACCATCTCTTAATCCGACTTTGGTGGATGGTGAATTTTTCCTGGGTTTTTTTCCTTTCCTCCTCCAGTTTAAGGAATACGTCGATTCGAGCTTGCAAGGTGGGCATGGGGTACCATGGATTTATTGGGACAACTGGAGGGCAGGGAGAGATAGGTGGGGAGGAAGAACGACCTCTTTTCCATATACAAGAAAATATGGGGAGGTGCCAATCGAATATTTGGGTGTGACCTGATCAGCCCAAAGGGCGTTATGGAGGGTGTTATGCCAGTTTCGTTGGTGGAACAACAAAGTCTTTTTGATGATGCAGATAAGGTTTTTATTAGTCGACTTAGCTAACCCATTTCCTTGGGGTTAATAATTTGCAGAGTGTTTAAGTACAATACCATTTTCCAAAGCAAAATCATACAACTTGAAAGAAGAAAAATAAGTTGCATTGTCAAAAACAAGGGAGGTTGGCATGCCAAACCTGGTCATGATAGAATGAGTGACAAATTCTATTACCTCTTGATCGTTGATTTGGCATAATGGTACCGCTTCAACCCACCTGGTGAAATATTCAGTAGTGGTGAGGATATACTGGTGTTGCTTGGAGGAGTGCGGTAGGTTTTCTCCAATCACGTCCAACCCCCATTATTGAAAAGGTTACTCTACTGCCACCGACTATAATGGAGTGGTTGGCCTTGTTTCCCAATTAGTGAATTTCTGACATTGGATACACCTCTGGACATATGCATGAGCATCCTTGAAGAGGGTGGGCCAATAGTAGCCAGCACGCATTATTTTGTGGGCAGTGGTATCGCCTGCAAAATGTCCTCTGGCTGGCCCATCGTGTAGTTTGGTCAGGATGCTCTGTGCTTCATCGTGTTCTAGGCAACATAGTAGAACTCCATCATAATGTTTCTTTAAATTTTTTCCTTGTATTAATTGGTAGGATGCAGCCTTCAGCCTTATTGTGTGTTTTTTCCGTGCAGTCAAAACAAGATCCATTACGCCATGGGCCAAATATTTCAAGATATCAAAGTACCAAGAAAGGTTTCTCTACTGAGGTGCTTGGTCAATCTGATACATGTTGATTTCTTGTTCCGAGAATTCTTCTTCAACCCTGTGTGAGCTTGCAGCCTCCATATCCATTTGTAAGAGTCCTTGCCCTTTGACAGTATGCACCGGTTTAAACTCCAGGTCATATTATTGGAGACATGCCATCCAGTTTCCTCATCTCTCGCCCAACTCTTGCTGCACGAAAAGTGAGTCAACAACTCGGTGGGGGATGAATACTATGACATGGTTTTTCAAGATGTATGGTCGGAAATGCTTGACCACATTGTACACTGCGCAAGCCTGCTTGTCAATCTCGGGGTAATTCAGTTCAGCGCCTTGCAACCTAGTACTCATGAATGATATGGGTCATTCATCATTGTTAGCATCTTTCTGTGTGAGGACAACTACAAGTGATGAATCCGAGGCAAAGGTATACAATATGAAACCTTTGCTAAAGTCTGGAATTTGGAGAAATGGTGCTTCTGCAATGGCCTACTGGATTTTATTGAAATCTTCCTTCTCAGGTGGATTCCTTTTGAAACTCGCATTATTTTTAATTATCCCCTGCAAAGGCCTAACTATTTGGGAAAAATAAGATATGAATTTATGCACAAAGTTGATTTTCCCAAGGAAAGATTGCATGTCTCTTTTGCAACTAGGAGGTGGAATCTAGGCGATGACCTTCGCTCACTCAGGATCTACAACTATACAAATCCTGGTGTTGTAGCCGCTACAAAACCACCCAAAATTTTGGGTATATTCAAAATTTCGGGTCCCCCTCTGCTCGCTTTGTCGTTAAATTCTTTCACCCGAACTGCAGTTAGTGACTTCCCAGCAAACTATCCCCAACCCCTCATGAGCTTTCTCACCATCATGGCCAGACGTTGTTGCTGCAATCACACCATATGTGGGAGGGATCATCCAACATACGCTCGAATAGGAACTTTTCTACGTATTGAGGATGTACATTAGCAACCCTCTCACCATGGGTCATTAAGCATGTTGTTTGAATACTTCTCGTAAGCTCGTTAGTCTCATATGTTCTATTTAGGGATACCATTATCAAAGAGTAATTGTGATGTTGTAATGTTCAACACAGGTCAACCCCATGGGTGACAAACTCCTCAATTTTGTCATGTCATCGAGAGAAATAAAAGTGGGCTCAACAACAAGGACAAAGTTGCGAAAAAGGGGAGGAGGAGGAGCAAGATACTAGTAATGTTAGAAGGAGGATGGTGTGATACATGATTATCAAAGAAAGAACCTTTTATGGCATTGATGCAAATAAGGCTTTCTTCACTAGTACACACCAGGTACTTAGAAACGCTCCAGTTGGAAATGTCTGTATTGGATGCCATCTCACATAAATCAGAAGCATTTTCTATGATCTAAGCTTACGTAGGGACCAAATGGAGTATTTTCTAAGATGGCAGATATCTCATCTTAAAAGAAGTTTTGAATATTCTGCACCATACTAGCTCAATGTCGATGTGTACACACAAAGGAACATATTTCACCACTTCGACAAGTGTAGCCTGAAGTATAGCCTGGTGAACCAAGTGGACTCAGAAGATTTCCCTAGAGAATGACAATCTCATTCAAGGCATTTTTGTGCCGAGCAACAGTACGGAAGCACACATGTTGGTGTTGGCAAGCCAAGGGCAGAATTTCAAATGTCAACCACGCCTTTGGGAAACAATAGCTATTAACCTCGAGCTACATGGTGGGCGCAAATATGAGGACCAAGGTTGCAGTTTAAAGTGCTATATAATTAAACCAAGGCGCGAAAAAGGATAAAGGACCTTATTGGTTTCAAAACCATATGAGATGGTGGATCAAGACTATTGAGTCTCAAAAGTGTTTTCCATATTCATACATATTTCCATTATGTCATAACCATTCAACTCGTATTTCATAGCCACCTGACCTAAAATCCTACATCAAGTAACCGTTTTCATAAATATATGGATTAGGATCCTTGTCTTCCAGAGTTATTTATTTTATGTATTTAAAGTGAATTTATGATTAGAAACTAGAAAATTAATATAGTATCATATAACTATATATGTTTTATGAGTTTTGTGACATGTGTAGGTCAAAACGAAGCTTCTAAAATACCTTTTATGTGGCCTCCCAAAACCAAATTCGAATTTTAGTGGAGAATATCATGGGATCATGAGGACACGTGTCTCATTTCCTTTTTGTATTGAAACTCTAAGAAGATATGTGTCTCATTTCTTATTTGTATTGAAACTCTAAAAATACATGTGTCTTATCATTTCTTATTTTGATTGTAGCTCTAGATATAGAGGGAGAGATTCATGGACTCTCATTAATGAGATAAATTCTCATTTTTTTGTATAAATAGGGGAAGCCTTTTCCTATCAAGGGTAGTGAAAAAATAGTGAAAAATAGGAGAAGAACATAAAGGATTAGAGATTGTTTTGTAACAAAGCTTAAGATGGAATGGGATGTAGATTTGTGAGTTTATCAATAAAGAAGTTCAGTTCTTTGATGTTGTTTTGATTACAATTTTAAGGAGCTGAAGAATTTCACCAAATTGGTAGCAGAGGGCCCCTGCTATTCGAGGAGGTTTTACATGTTTTCTAGGTAAGTTGTTTTCAATTCTATTTTGTCATATTTCCTTACTTAGACTGCTTTCTGAAATAATATCTTTTAGCATTATGTTTCATGTCATTTGCTTAAATAAAGGATCCTCATGATATTACAGTTAGTCTCTTTCTCAAGCTCTTCCAATACATCTCTATTAAATGAATGGGATTCAATTGTGATATTCTGAGTTATAAGCATTTCATTTTCTGTTATTTAGTTAAAAAGAAGATCCTCATTATACTGCAGTTAGTCTCTTTCCAAAGCTTTTCCAATAAACCTCTAATTCATGAATGAGACTAAGTTGTAATATTTTGAGTTATTGATTTTTTTTCTTCATAGAAGATCCTTATCACATTATGATTAATCTCTTTCAAAAAGCTCTTCCAATAAACCTCTAACTCATGAATGAGATTTAGTTGTAATGTTATAAGTTGTTTCAGCATTTCGTAGGAGATTCTTACTACATTATAGTAATCTTTTTCTCAAGCTCTTCCAATATATCTCTATAAAATGAATGAGATTTCACTGTAATGTTCTAAGTTACTGTTTGTTTCAGCATTTCCTTTTATGTCTTAGGAGATCCCCATTGTTTCGGGGAAAATCACCTTAGAGGTTCGTTGGGTTACAACCTCCACAGAGCAGGGGCATGCTACTTAAGAAGGACTCACACAACCATACATGTTCATGAAAAACTAAATAGAGTAGATCGAGGAAGTTACCCGTAGGTCCTACGGTTGAAGCAGATCCCGCGGGGTCCAAACCCGCAGCAACCGTCCTTCCTTCTTAACTTGAAAGACAAGAAGAAACAAGCACGAAGAACTGGTTGTACAGCATATATCTACTCTAAATGTTAGTGAAATCCATATAAAACATTAAATAAACCATAATGAATGCTTAAATAACAATTTTCTCATATATGTAAGCAGACACTAACATGTATATTTCGGGAACAAGATGGTACTTCTGTATTATAAATAGCATGTACAAAAGTAACGAGTGGAGAGATCACCTGAATCCTTCCACGATCTTCGAGCAGACCGTCGTCCGGATCCGTCCCGCCCTTGCCTCGCTAAGACTCCTTCCAAATTGGTGCATACGAGATGACATATAGGGAGATGAGCATCTCAAGGAAACAAGGGTTTCCTGTAATGAACTGGGAAAGTGCAGGAGGCACGGGGAATCAGACTTGGATAGGGAATACCAATAGAGTATAATATCAATAAATTCTCTCTCTCCCTTAGGCCATGCACATGAGGGGTTTTTATACTCCCTCCAAGTAGTTTCAACAGTTGGAAACAGTTGGCCACGTGCTGGGGTGGTTGAACTACCTGAGTAACCATCAACCCAACCCAAAAATAGGGAATTTTTATATATTTTTTCATAATTTTAATGGCATACGCGGAAAAGTGCAGCTGGACTCGCGTATACACGCGGAAAAGTACGGGCATAATCGCGTATGGGGATTTTTACACTGTTTTTAAGTGAATTTGTCCAAGTCTGTAGGAATGGGTGCCCAAAGCCATAAAATCAATCATGAATCATATGAAGGTGAGAAATGATGCTATAACAGATGCCCCCTAATATATGAGGTCAGAAGGGGTACATGATGGCCGAAATGTATTATGCACATAGAAAGAACTTCGCGAGGACAAGAGAGGACTTCACCAGATTTCAGCCTGCCAAAAACCAATGAAAGAAACAGAGAGTCAACTCATGCTGAGGCGGGCATACCCATGCTCAGTCAAAAATACATCATATGGAAAGTACTGAATAGATCCAACATGTATAAAAGTATAGCTGAACTGAAAGTACACAATGAATCATCTGAGCATGGCCCGGAAATATAAGTCTGAATCAATGTCCAAGTATCACATATAGAAAGTTGATCAAGGATGGTGCAACTGGATGTCTGATCATATAAGTAACTGAATCTCCAAGTACCGAATCATAAGAGGTGGAACAAACGGTACAATCACGCAACTCAGGAGCCAACATATAGGATGTTGTTGTACTGAACTGCAACATATAAGGGTGGACGGCATCACTGGCAGAAACTGAATGGACTGTCAAAAGTGAACCGAAAAATGCTGATGCAACCCGAGGTCTTCACCGATCACTATGGCACAATTCTACACAATGGGAATAAATGAGCTGAAGTCGACCATGTGAGAAATAGTTGGATTACCGGTCAATGATGTATACCATTAACCAACGCGAGACAACCCACCGATAATGAAAATGAGTGTCAAGGTGCCCCAGTACAATCTAACAAGTGCGAATGAATGAGTTGAAGTCGAACACTTGAAAGAATCTACCAATCAGGAGGCAATGATGAATCCCCACTATCGATAGCGAAGAGTCTACCACTGATGACTGCAAACCCTAAGGTACTGACAAAAAGACTCTAGACCTTATTCCCAGAGCAATGAGTCGGAGTCAATGGGAAAAGATCTGCTGGAAGGAAGGCATTAAGGCATCCCACATCAGTCTAGCGCGAGTGTAACCCGCAGGCCAAGATTTGGAAGGAATCGGATGAAGTAGAGTGACGGAACCAAAACCGAAGTACGTTTCCGACATGCACAAGATGAAGCTAGCGCACGGAAGAAACCCTCTGAACCAACCAATAATGAAAGCTGGCACAGAGGCGAGAAATCCACCGATAGGGTCAAATGGAAATCAAGGTACTGCACGAATCCCAAGTGTGATAATGTGTGCTGACGTCGAACACAGGGGAAACCACTCAGTCAAAGACCCATAATGATGATCAAATGCTGAGCACAAGGTCACCTATCAATGATGAAAATAGGCCCAGGGTGCGGCTCTAGGTTTGCTCTCAGAGCAATGTGTCGTAGTCGATAAGAGACAAACCCTGTCAATAGCGAAGATTCTACCACTGATGACTGCAAACCCTAAGGTATTGACAAAAAGACTCTAGACCTTATTCCCAGAGCAATGAGTCAGAGTCGATGGGAAAAGATCTGCTGGAAGGAAGGCATTAAGGCATCCCACATCAGTCCAGCGCGAGTGTAACCCGCAGGCCAAAATTTGGAAGGAATCGGACAAAGTAGAGTGATGGAACCAAAACCGAAGTACGTTTCCGACGTGCACAAGATGAAGCTAGCGCACGGAAGAAACCCTCTGAACCAACCAATAATGAAAGCTAACACAGAGGAGAGAAATCCACCGATAGGGTCAAATGGAAATCCAGGTACTGCACGAATCCCAAGTGTGATAATGTGTGCTGACGTCGAACACAGGGGAAACCACTCAGTCAAAGACCCATGATGATGATCAAATGCTGAGCACGAGGTCACCTATCAATGATGGAAATAGGCCCAAGGTGCGGCTCTAGGTTTGCTCTCAGAGCAATGTGTCGTAGTCGATAAGAGACAAACCCGCTGGCAAGAAGTCAATGAGGACCTTCTCAAACCAGCACGAGCAGAAGACCAAAACATCTGATGTGATAGAACATGATACTGACAAGACCGGGAAGGCCGACTAAATAATGAGTCAAGAGACACCGCAGAATGGCCGACTCAGGTTAGACTTCCCTTGAACAAAAGCATGACTCGTGATGACCATGGCAGTAAAAAGTGACACTGTATAAGTCTGTTATGCAGGAGGCAGAACAAACTCTCCATATGATTGGAAGAGATAACCAACCGGGGGAGAACTGATAAGTGAAACATGGTAAAG